>CAEGAE010093907.1:0-15285 GCA_903067095.1 Girardinus metallicus | reverse complement strand
TATATATATAAATAATTGTAAAAAAACATCTCAATTTTATAATAAAATTGTGTATTTTTGTTGATATAGTCACATAAAAAAAAAGTCAGCTTCACTTAAAGTGACCCCTGGTGGCCCCTGACCTTAGCATACATTTAGTTTTCTTATGCTTTGGGCTGTTATCACAAATACTTTGACAATAAAAAGAAAAGCTTTACACCTCAAACACAATTACTGTAAATGAACTATCACATGCCCAGTTAAACACACTTTTTATCACAACCAACCTTGGCTCTCAATCTGGACCACGGTCTACCACATACGAATCTTTATTTCCCATATAAACACAATACCTAACAGATGGTTTTGTCACCAGTACTACCAGTTGATGTGTCAGTAATGATTAGTAGTCACTACAACTTTTTACATGAAATTATCTCGCAATATTACTGTAAGGTTTTGTTTTCACCCAGAGATTCTGTTAAGGAATGATACTGAAAAAATTTAACTATTATTCTGGTCTCATTTAACTGCTAAGATGATTCCTTCATAGGGCTGGATAAAATTTCAGTCTGCCAGGAAGGTTCTCTACCTGTAAGCTGCAGTCTGGGTATTGACATGTTTTATAAATCAGAACTCTTGTATTGCCAGTTGCTATTTTTACTCACATTGACAAAGCCAGCCTGCGAGGGTCCTCACATCCTGTTGAGTGCATATTAACCTGACACCACTAAAATCTAAACAATCAGGCCAACACACTGCTATTTACTCCCCGATATTGTCACACTTATATGCCTGCCTGATATTTCACATGTCCTATATATTTGTTACATTCTTTAATAGCAGCACACCTCAGGTTATGTTTCTCTCTTGCCCTGATCGAACAATAAACTGGGACTTAGTTTCTAACCAATGAAGAACAGGCTTCAACAAGATGTCTTCTATTTGTCCATAGCCATTTTCCATTAGAACAGATATCTTCATATCAATCAGCAGAGATGTGATGGACAGGATCAGAGTGAGCAGATCCTGTCTCTGTTGTCTCTGAGGGTAGCCCATCTGGGCTACCCAGGCATCTGTTTTCATTAAGTCCTATCAAGAGGCAGCTAGCATATTTTGCAAGAGATTTTAACACTTTTTTTTCCTAACCTTAGATCTGCCAGTAAAATATTCACATCTTCTTCTGGAATCATGTATTAGACTGAACAGTTACAGTCCTGCTCACCATTATTGGCACCCATGAGGTTTGAGTACATATAATGGAATATTTACTCATCAAGTGAAACAACATTTTACTGCTGATAGCTTGTGTTTGATTAAAAACAGCAAATGATAAAAAACATTTAAAAGAGAAACATCATGAGGAAAACAAAGAAAAACATAATGTTTACCAAGTCAATGGTATTGGCACCCTTTGCTGCAAATCAGTATGAAAACCCAATTTGGCTCACCTGTTGCAAATCACAAATAAAGATCACTTGTGATGAACTGCCTCCACACATGTGACATGGATTAACCAATGAATGATCATGTTGGTGCATTAAAAACCACCTGTTAGTTCATGTGACAATGGTAAAGACAAAGGAGATGTTATTAAGAAGTTTTAAAGGCACGGAACGGTCATGAACCTCCCTGGACGTGGGGGGGAAGAGAAAACTTGATGACAGAAATCTTCAACAATTGGTGCGAATGGTAGAAAAAACACCACGTCAAACTTCTAAAGACCTAAAGACCAACCTGGAGCAGTCTGGTGTGATTGTTTCAACAAGTACCAAACAAAGTGGGGCTTTATGGGTGGAGGCCAAGGAAGACCCCATTGCTGAAGAAAAGACATAAAAAAAGAACGCTTGATCTTCGCAAAAGAGAACCTGGACAAACCTCAAGCCTTCTGGGACGTTTTATGGACAGATGAAACAAAAGTGGAGCTTTTCGTTAATTCACACAAACAGTATGTTTACAGACGCCGCAATGAAGCCTTTAAAGAAAGGAACACCATACCAACAGTCAAGCATGGTGGAGGATCCATAATGCTGTGGGGCTGCTTTGCAGCATCTGGTACTGGAGGCCTTGACCGTATCACAGGCATCATGAAATCAGAAGATTATCAAGCAATTCTAGAGCGAAATGTTTTGCCCAGTGTAAAGAAACTTGGTTTGAGGCGAAGATCCTGGATCCTCCAGCAAGATAACGACCCAAAGCTCACCTCCAAAAGCACGAAGGCATGGTTGAAAGGGAAAAAAATGGACTGTTTTAAAATGGCCAGCAATGAGTCATTGAAGGAATCAGATCTCAGTTGTATGAAGGAGAATCCTAAATTCTATTCTGGATTTAACAGGGAGCCAATGAAGGTGTAGTGGTATGGAAATGTAACCATTTTCATACTAATAGGTTGCCGGTGCGAAGTTCCGGTTGGATAAAGTGGGCGGGGTATATAATAAGCTGCTGTGTTTAGTCTGACACGTGTGTCTGGTTTGCATATTATGAGTTTGGCTGCAAAGGCAACATATCGCTTGCTGTGATGCTACTCTGATCCCTGGTGGTAAAACGCCAGGCTACTGCTCTCCTCCTCCTCGCTGTGTGTGTGCATGCGTGGTTGGGTGAATCAAAAGGTCCTCCCCATAGTTGGGGCCACTGCTGCTCTGTTGAGCCCGGATGCTGCTCTGTTGCGCCCGGATTCTGCTCTGTTGCGCCCGGATTCTGCTCTGTTGAGCCCGGATGCTGCTCTGTTGAGCCCGGATGCTGCTCTGTTGAGCCCGGATGCTGCTCTGTTGAGCCCGGATGCTGCTCTGTTGAGCCCGGATGCTGCTCTGTTGAGCCCGGATTCTGCTCTGTTGAGCCCGGATTTAAAATCGGACGTGATATTTTGCAGCCGCTCCTCGTCAAGCGGCGTTTGGGGTGTGGCATCGGCGCGCCCAGTTCGCCTCCGACCGTGGCGTGGCAGAGGGCCACACAAAGTCTTGATGATTATTTTTAATTTGTATTTTCTATGTTAGTTTTTTTTTTTTTTATTGTTTACAACTATTTCTTTGATTCTTTATATATTTGTGGGTTTAGTGTGGGAGATATTGTGTTACTGTTACATTTTATTAACTGTTTTTCTGTTTCCAGTTGCTGAGGTTCGGTGGCGGTGTGGTGATGGTGTCTCCCTCTTCTGTGTGCCATGATTCCTGAGTTTGGGTTGTCTCACTGCGTCTGGTGTTTTAAAGGGTTTTTTTTGTTCTATATTCAAACATGTTACAATGTTTGAATATAGAGAATATAAAACCTGCAGCTGTGTGCGTGTGAGCAGATTAAACAGAGTCCTCTTGTCCTTAACAGAGTGTTCCTTATGAATTTCTTGTAACATTTCTTGTTTATAAAATCACAAGATTAATAGTTTCTTTTACAAAGGACATTTTGGTTCCATTAGTCTTTTTGTTTTTCACAATGTAACATCAGGGCTTTTTTTCTATTTTTGCATTCATGTTTGTCCTTCACTTGAACTTTGTTACCACATTAGCTCAACTTTACACCAAACTAAACTTTAGCTACATAAAACAGATGCTTTTTTTCAATTAGCAGATGAATAAGTAATCACGTCTCTAATTAGTCAAATCAAAGATTGTTGCTCGCCGGTTCATCTTGTTTCTCCACGCCACTGCTCCTTGTCCCTTCTCCCTGGTTTCTTCTTGGTCTCTTCATGTCTCTGGTTTGGGTTTATTTTTGTTCCTTGGACTTTGATTTATTTTTTCTGTAAAAAGGACAGTGTTTCTGAGTCATGAAATATATTTAGCACCTCAATTTTGCAGACGTTTGTGACTAGCATGGAGGCTAGTTTGGAAATTATCATGGAGGCTAGCCAGTAGTCGAGCAAAGAAACTAGCATGGAGACTAGCTCCCCCACACTTTGAAAACCTCTGGTCTTCATTGAAGATCAAGTTTTGTATTTTGTCATTTATTATGTAATGATTAATTGGAACATGTCGTTTATTTCAAGGCTGATTGTGAGTAATATTTGCTTTTGTTTAATATTTTTAATGTTGTGGCATGGTTTGAGCCTTTTGCTAATAAAATGTATCACTTTGTGACGGAGGAGCCGTCACGAGCCGGGACTTAATTAGAGAGCCCGTGTTAGCGTACCGCACATCCGTACACGTACACAATCATTAACTTACTTTTTTGTTGCAGCTTGGGCTGGTGCGGTTCGTCGTGGGTGCACACGCGGCGTTCCTGCTTCGGTTCATGTGTCAATCGTAACCTGTTTTTGGCTTTGAGGGTTTTCCCGGTTTTGTTTTGAGTGGCGTTGTTTCCGGATTGTGGCACCGGAAGGAGTGACGTGATGATGTCATCGGAACGTGCAGCGTGTTTCCTATTTAAGTGAGTATTGTATGTTTGACTATAAGTTTGTTTATTTATTTATTTTTCTTCTCCATTATTTTTTGTATATTTTAAGAGTTTATTTGAGTTAGGAGTAATTGTTTAGTTTTTTTATTATTATTATAATTTGTCTGGTTTGGTTTTCTGTGGGCCGAGCCTGTTGCTATAAAAGCAGGGCTCTGCTCCACAGGGGGCAGTTGGTGGCGAGACTCCTGAGAATTAACACTGAAGGTATTTAAGGTACTGCTGTTTGTCTGTTTTAACCCACCTTGGACGTCCTTTTCACATGTTCTGCACTGCTCTGATTTGTTCACCTGAAGAAAAAGCTAAATAAATTACACTAAAGTTATCTCCGGCCTTGGCAAGTCATTTAAGGTTTGACCAGTCATAAGAGAACCCCGTCACACACTTTCACCCTAAGTGCTGCTGTTAAACCTTGTGTATTCTCAAATGCATAAAAACAATAAAAAAAAAACTGTAAAAGCAAAGAATCACAGGTGATGAAAGAGGTCTGTGTCTTTAATAAAAAATAATCACATCGGTTAAAATTTTACCATAGATTTAAATGTGTTTTGTAAATAAAAATTGTTTTAATTTACTTAGGTGAATTTCTGATTTTTTATTTTTTGTTGTAATTTTGCATTTACTACAAAAGGAAATGCTCTTCGCCACTCAGCACTGTAATATTCTTTTTCAAAATAAAAGAAGCAAACGCTTGTCTGCTTGTAGAGGGTCATTTTCACAGCTCATCAATAAACAAAATGTTTGTAGTTTCTGGAGCAAAGGCAAATATGAATTCTTGTAGATTGGGAACCAAACAGTTTTGCCTTAAAAAAACATAAACCAATTATTTTTAGTTGATTTTCTTGTTTAAATCTCTTGAAATAATACAAAACTAACTTACAAGTAATTTTGCAGCAAAATATATAAGCTGCTTGTTTTGAGTCAATTCCTTAATATTGAAAATGTTTTTGTTCCGTTTGCTGATTATTGAAGTTATAATAAGGGAAAATGTTTGGTTATTAGTGAAATAATCTGTCAATGGAACAAGAGCTTTTTTTCAAGTTTCTTTAGAATGATGAGACATTAAAGTTTCTCTGTATGCTGATGACAGCGCAGATCAGTGTCTGTGCTGTGATTGGTGACTTTCTGTCCAGCAGGAAGTTGTGAACAGAGTTTAAAAGCTGCTGCAGGACTGCAGACATTCACATGAAACTGGACCAGCAATGGCTCTGCTGAAGGTTCTGCTGCTGCTGGGACTGGGTGAGTCGGAGACACTGGAGACATTTCCACCGGTTCCAGGGAGGCTGCTGCTCTCGGTGACTCTCAACTTTCCCTCTGATTTGGTTGCAGACTGAAACTTCTTTGCATATAAACTGTGATGCCTTTAATCTTAAACTTTTTATCGTTTTTCTGTTCCAGCAGCCATGTTTGCTCCTGATTTCTGAGTAAAGTCGTTCTTTTTCTTCTTCAGGTGTTTCAGTGAACTCAGATGTTTCTCTGCAGAAGAGAATCATTGGAGGTCAAAACTGTCATGACACGGAGCGTCTTTATCATGTTCGGCTGGAGGGCAGCAGGGGTACTACAAAAATCCGCTGTGGAGGATCTCTGATCCACCCTCAGTGGGTCCTGACTGCAGCTCACTGCATAATAATAGGATGGTAGGAAAGAGATATGAAGACAGTTTTATCTGCAGATGGTCAGGTCTTCTTTGTGTTCATTATTATCTAACCTTTTCTGCAGGAATACGATGGCAATGTTAAAAGTTCATCCACGGACTGCTGGACAGCAGAGTCAGGTAATCCAACCACATCAGGTGACTTACCACAACCATGACATTGTTTTGCTGAAGCTTGAGATACCAGTACCAGATGTCCCACTTGCTCGGCTCCCAGACTGCAATTATCGTCTTAAAGTGTAAGTCTTTCTTTGATCAAAAACATGAGTTAAGATTTTCTGTCTCCACTCCTCCACTCCTGGTGTCTCTGCTTCAGCACACCTGAGTCAGGTAATCAGGCCACCAGCAGAACCAGAACCCGTTTAGCTCAGGTGTGTTGGACCAGAGACACATGTAAAGGACGCAGGACACAGTCACTGAGGACTGGAGGTGGACACTTCTGTGTCAGTGGAGGAAATCCTTCATGGATTTATTTTCTGTTCTTTCATTGTTCTTAACAATAAATTTTCTACATTGTTATCTTGTATTTTTACATTTTATTCTTATTGTGTTTTAGAGGCGATGTTGTTCAGCTGGCAGGAGAGGGAGCAACAACAATTGGCCCAAATTTTTGGCGATGTGAGAGAAATATTGAAATTATGAGAATAAAATCTTTGTTTTTGTCTCTACAGAGAAGGTTAAGTGAAGGATATGTTTATGATTCTCATGTTTCTCTACAGTAATCAATGCGGCTATTCCAGCACATCTTCAGTGTGTCGACATGAAAGTTGTTCAGGTTTCCCAGTTCCATGAGATATATGGGCATGTATTCTATGTTTCAGCACCAAACCAGGATATATGTTATGTAAGTTTGTTTCTTCAATATCTCTTTACAATGATTAGAAGACTTTTCTGTTTTACAATATAAATAAATATATTGATATAAATTTTTCCGCAGGGTGACGCTGGTGGAGCAGTGATGTACAATGGCAAGATTTATGGTGTGATGTCTTTTGGTGGACATCAAGCATGTCAGAGACCACCTATGATTGTGGATGTGTGTGAATACCTGGGGTGGATAAAGCAACTAACTGGACTTGAATAAAACATAAACTGTCATGAAATAAAATTCTCATCAAATTTCCTCTCACATATAATTTTGTCATTATATCTTCATCAGTTTGATCCACATGTTTATAGAATTAGAATAAATTAAGTGTTTTGTTTTTTTCTCACCTGACTTTGACCTCCCTAAAGGAGCTTTCTCTTCACCTCACAAATGAAAAATAAATGCATGAAAAAGAAACATTTCCTGGCTGACTGTCTTTATATTCATGATTCAGTTTGTTCAGCTGATATTTTCCCTGAACTGTGTCTAAAAACGTGACATGAGATTTAAATCACATGAAGAGGAACATCAGAAGTAATTTATTTATTCAGTTTTTGTCTTTATTTTACATCAAAAATGAACATGCAGCATCTAAACTCTGCAGCTCTGGAGTTACTATTCCTGATTTAGTTCTAGAGACCTTTAAACTCCAACAAGACCAAAGAGCTGTGCGCAAAAAATAATGAAACAGAAGTCACATAGTACAACAATTAACAAATAATAAAATCCTAACAACTTAAAAATAATAGAAAAAGACATCACACTTTTAATAAAGGTACAACAAAATAAAAAGTTCAATAACTAAAAACAATTTAAAAGTCAAAATCTAATGAAAGAAGTTTTAAGAAAATATTTTAAAACAGTTAAATTAATGGTTGTTTCTGGTTGCCACAAATTTAACATAAATGTGATGGAAAATGTCCCTCTTGGAGTTAAATTTTAAATTTAACACTTTTTATAGGGTCACATAAAGTTATAAAAAAGAGTTTTCTTAAAAATATTAACTTCCTCTTCTTCCATGTTGTTCAGAAGCCAGGTCCTCCGTGAGGAGGAGGAGGCGGATCTGCGCCCTCTGTCTATGGGCAAGAATATTTTTTTTCAACATATACTTGTTTGTGAATAAAACCGTAGGTCTGATGCTGACGTTAGAAAAACCTTACTCTTCATAATTGTCCTCGCAATAGCAGGAAAACCCTCTCACTCTTAAACACAGAAATTGTTTGGCTGCAGAGAAAACTTTGACTTTAACTTCATCAGGCTGCCCAGTGCTGAACTAAATCCAGCCTGAGTTGGTCTTCATATCAGACATTCTGATATAAAGAAACGGTACCGTGACTCTCACTGAAACGCACCTGAAAACCCTGGTAGCACCTGCTGACTTTTCACTCTTTGCTTCATCTTAACATTACTACCAGGCGGTTCACACCGCTGGGGGGATCTGGGCTGGAGGTTCGCAGCTGTGAATACAAGTTGCTGCAGAACCTCAACTGATAAAGGAAGATTCAGCTCATAGCATTTGGAATTCACACAATATCACGTAAACATCAGCAAAAATGTTGTAGTAATAATTTTAACCACAGCATAAAGCCAAACATCACACAGTTAAGTAAATCAAGATGTTCCAAAAGCATCGGCGGACTGGCATGGGAGCTACCGGGGGATTCCAGGTAGATTCAGGGCCGGCCCAAGGTAATATGGGGCCTTAGACAAAATAATGATTTAGGCTCCTCGGCCCCTCTTACTAAGAACATCAGCATCATTAACTGCATTTAAATATAGATTTAGTGAAGTCCGTCATAGGGAGCCCAGATTAATTGGCTGAGTTAAGAATCAATCACTAATTATTGGTTATTATTCACTCTGATGAATGTGTGAACAAACCCAGCTCAAACACATAGATTATGCCATATTGTAGCCATGGTAACACAACAATCAAACTATCAAGATGATTCTTTGCATTTTACAAAGTAAACTTCGTAATTAAATCCTAAATGTACTATTTATTTTTTTTGTTTTGTTTTTTTCTCTGCTGAATGCATTAAATAAAATTGGATAACAATGTCATTCTCAATAGGTGACTGCGGCAGTTTTAGATCTATAATCTGTGTGTGAGGATTTGTTTTTTTTGTGTATTGGCTTGGTTTCTGTGTTGTCCCATCTACCACCGGAGTGCTCCCAGGTGTGTCTCATGTTCCCCGATTACTCCTTGTGTATTTAATCACCCTGGTTGAGTTGATTTTTGCTTTAGGACTTTTGGGCATCTAACAACAGCTCTTAAGGGAGGGTCGGGGGGCGGGTATTATGATAATTTTGTTTTTCTGTGCATTGGTTTGGTTTTCTGTGTTCTGTGTTGTCCCGCCTACTCTTTGATTGCTCCCAGGTGTGCCTCCTGTTCCCTGATTACCCCTTGCGTATTTAATTAAACCTGTGTTCCCTGCTCCTTATTGAGTCCTTGTCATTTGTCATGTCTATACCATCTAGAATAATGTCTGTTTTCTCATGTCAGTTCCATTCTCTTCCAGTGTCGGAGTTATTGCTGTTACTCAACTATGCCGCCTGGATTTGTGTGATTCACTTCAATAAACCATCATTAATCTTTATAACCTGGGTCCACCATGTCTACCTCACCACCTCCAAACACTACAATTCATGACACTGTGTTACAATTCCAACCATTTCTAGGGGCCTTTGAGTATCTGGAGGGGCCCTGAATGCTTGGAAGGCCCCCTGAATCTCTGGAGGTGCCCTCAATGTCTGGAGGGCACTGGGATATGTGGAGAGCCCCTGAAAGTCTGGAGGGTCCCTGAGTGTCTGGAGGAGCCCTGAATGTTTGAAAGGGCCCTGAATGTCTGGAGGGCACTGCCAGTAGTTTAATTTTTTTTTAATATCTCAGTTTTACAATTCTAGATCTCAGAGGTGCTAACATAGAAAATTGACGTAGAGTTAACCCCTCTGAGCTTTTTGATCTTTAAAGCAGTCTGCAGCCAAGTTATTATAGAGGTTAAAAAGTCAGATATTATTAGGGAAACAGACTACATTTACTTTCATTGTCCCCATATGATGACAGTGATATAGTATGATCCAATTAAATATTAGATTCTTGACTAATATGGGTTGTTGCAGGGTCATGTAGAGACCTTTGGAGGGGCGAGGGCTCAAAGTTAAAAAAGGGCATATAGAACAAGATCTTAAAACACCGTACAACAACATAGCAACAACCCATATTAATCAAGAATTAACCATTGTCATCATGTGGGGACAATGCAAAGTTTTGATACAAGTGTGTAGAGCAGGGGTGATCAAGTCCAGTCCTCGAGAGCTACCATCCTGCAACTTGTAGAAGCATTCTTACTCCAACAGACTGAGATCAGCTCTAAACAGTCCTGATAATAAGTCATTCATTTGATTCAGGTGTGTTAGAGCAGGGATACGTCTGAAAGTTGCAGGATGGTAGCTCTTGAGGACTGGACATGAGCACCCCTGGTGTAGAGAAACTGCCCTCCAACCAGCAACCTCCTGGCTCCACCTAGTGGAATAAAAGCAGAAAACACACCGCTGCAAGGCCAAGACTCCAGCCTCCAACGGTTTGTCCTTAACTTGATCTTTGTTAACACATTAGCTCTTTATACCAAACTATAAAACAGATGTTCTTTTTATTAGCAGATGAATATGTAATCACGTTTCTAATTAGTCAAATCACAGTTACTTGCTGGTTCGTCTTGTTACTCCACACCACTGCTCCTTGTCCCTTCTCCCTGGTTTGCTCATGGTCTCTTCATGTCTTTGGTTTGGGTTTATTTTTGTTCTTTGGACTTTGTTTTTTTGTAAGTTTGATTTTTAATTAAATCTCCAACAGAACTTTTACGTCTCCTGCCTGTATAGAGGAATATAATTATGAAGCCTAGGCGTAAATTCAACCTGTAAGACTCTTAACCTCAACCAGCACCACTTATCACCACGCCTTCGCCTCAGCCAACCAGGTCGCACCACCTCGACCCAATCAACCTGCAAGAGCTCCATTAAAAGGCAAAGCAACCACCGATCCACCCGCTTCAGACGTGCTTCAAGCCCCACTCCACCACCAGTGACCGGGCCCGGGGGGGAAGACCTACCTGAGCTTCGCTGAGCCGATCATTCAAGCTCGCAGAGATTCTCAGCACGCACGTCTTCTGCCGGTGTCCGAGCGCCAAATTCTCGGTCCATTAAAATTGTCTAACTGCTGTTTCTCTCTCTGTGTGAGTCTCTACAGATTGAAATATTAATAGTTAAAAATTATGTTATTTGGATGGTTCGCACTAAGATATGTTTTAACCTAAAAGAAATGTACTGTGTCAAATGGACTGGGTCAATTTGACCTAGAAGTCAGGAAGGAATTCAGATCTGGAGAGACATGGAATAACAATCACTAAAGAGAGTAAAGAGGTTAGTTTTAAACTGTTGTGCAAGAAGGTTCTGGCACCCATCTTTCCTCTGCTCGCCTGCAAAAGAACCGGGCTGGAGCCCAAGACTTTGGAAAGAAACTGTTTGGACAGGTAAGGAACAAACAATTTGACTAATAGTTCTTCTGATGGAGCAGATTTGATTTCAGGAGGTCAAACCCTAATTCTTGGAACTTCCAAATACACATCCAGTGTTAAACAGAGCCAGAATTGCTATGCAAATGAAGTCCAGTAACACCATTGGTCGAAGCTTCCCAATACACACCAGTAGAGCTGGAACGGTATAAAAAGCTGATGTCAGAAGCAGAAGGGGAGAGATTTTTGGATTTATTTTTTGCATTTTGTATTTGCATTTATAAGTGCAAATACTCTTCACCACTCAGCACTGTAATATTGTTCTTTTTCAAAGTAAAAGAAGCAGGCCATTTTCTGTTTGTAGTTGATCAATTTCACAGCTCTTCTGTAAACAAAATGATTCTACTTTCGGGAGCAAAGGCTGATGTGAATTCTTGTAGATTGGAAACCAAACAGTTTTTTCTTTAAAAAAAGAACAACCTGAAAACAAGGACAAGTCGCTGTATCTTCAGGAAATCAGTTTTATTTCATCAAGTTTACAATCAAGTTTTCCCTTGAACAAAACTCACTGCAAGCTTGTCCACTGCAAAATCAGAAAATTACCCATCCATTCATCTATCCATCCTTTAACCTTCTGCTTATCCAGGGTCAGGTCGTGGGGGTAGCAGACTTAATAGGAAGGCCCAGACTTCCCTCTTCCCAGCCACTTCTTCCAGCTCCTCCTGTGGAATCCCAAGGTGTTCTCATGTCAGCCAAGAAACACAGTCCTTCCAGGATGTCCTGGATCTTGCCCGGAGCATCCTTTTGGTGGGACGTGCCCAGAACACCTCACCAGGGAGGCGTCCATAAGGCATCCTAACCAGATGTCCAAATCACCTCAACTGGCTCCACTTGACATGAAGGAGCAGCGGCTCTATTCTGAGACCCTCAAGGATGACCGAGCTTTTCATCCTATCTCTAAGGGAGAGCCCAGACACCCTACGGAGAAAACCCATTTCGGATGCTTGCATCCGTGACCTCATTCTTTCGACCATGACCCAAAGCTCACGACCATAGATAAGGGTAGGAACTTAGATCGACCGGTAAATTGAGAGCTTCGCTTTTTGACTCAACACTCTCTTCACCAAGACAGACCAGTACAGCGCCTGCTTTACTACAGACACCACTTTGGGCTGGACATCCCCTGCAGAAGGCACTATATCCTTTTCCAGCAAGGTCCACAAAACACATGTAGGCTGGTTGGGCAAACTCCCACGCACCCTCCAGTACCCAGCTGGATCCTCCGTTTTGAATAGGGGGACCACCACCTCTATCTGCCAATTAAGTGGAACTTCCCCCGATGTCCATGGAATATTACAGAGTCATGTCAACCAACACAACTCTGTAAATGTCCTTCACCTCCCCCAGAACATGTTCAAAGTTCTCCCGGAGATGTGAGTTAAAGCTCTGTCTAACAGGAGACTCTACCAGAAGATCCCAGCAGCCCCACATAACACGTTTGGGCCTTGCAAGTCCTTCTCCATCACCGGAGCCAACTCACAACCAGGTAGTGGTCGGTGGACAGTTCCGCACCTCTCTACACCAGAGTGTCCAAGACATGTGGCCACGGGTCTAATGAAACAACAACAAAGTCAATCATCAAACTGCAGCTTAGTGTGTCCTGGTGCTAAGTGCATATATGGACACCCTTATGCTTGAACGTTTACTTTTAGTTTTAATTTACCAATTATTTTCAATCTATTTTCTAGTGCAAATCTCTCAGTTCACTTGAGATAAGGCAAAAAAAATGTACAAGTAATTGCAACAAAATATAGGAGCTGCTTCTTTTGAGTCAATTACTTAATATTGTTGAAAAACTTTTTGTTTCATTGGATGATTATTCAAGTCATAATAGGGGGAGATGTTTGGTTATCAGTGAAATAATCTGTCAATGGAACAAGAACTTTTTCTCAAGTTTCTTTAGAATGACGAGATGTCAAAGTTCCTCTCTAAGCAGGTGATGGCACAGATTGGTGTCTGTCCTATGATTGGACAGATCGGTGTCCATCCTGTGTTTGGTGGCTTTCTTTCCAGCAGGAAGTTGTGAACAGAGTTTAAAAGCTGTTGCAGGTCTGCAGACGTTCACAGGAAGCTGGACCAGCAATGGCTCTGCTGAAGGTTCTGCTATTGCTGCCAGGACTGGGTGAGTCAGACACACTGGACACAATGGAGACACTGGACACTTCCACGGGTTCTAGGAAGGCTGCTGCTGTCTGTGACTCTCAAACTTTCCTCTGATTCTGTTTCAGACTGAAACTTCTTTACATATAAACTGTGAAGCTTTATAATCTTTAACTCTTTATCATATTTCTGTTCCAGCAGGCATGTTTGCACCTGATTTCTGAGTAAAGTCCTCCTTTTTCTTCTTCAGGTGTTTCTGTGAACTCAGATGTTGCTCTGCAGAAGAGAATCATTGGAGGTCGAAACTGTCATGACACAGAGCGTCTTTATCATGTTCGGCTGGAGAGCATGAAGGGTAATGAAAGGAGCCACTGTGGAGGATCTCTGATCCACCCTCAGTGGATCCTGACTGCAGCTCGCTGCTGGAAGTCGGAGCCTGGATGGTAGGAAAGAGACATGAAGACAGTTTTATCTGCAGATGATCAGGTTTACTGTTTGTTCATTATCATCTAACCTTTTCTGCAGGACTATGGTAGTAATGTTAAAAGTTCATCCACGGACTGTTATACATTACAATCAGGTAATCCGACAAGCTCCAGTGATTTACGGTGAGTGGCATGACATCATGTTGCTGAAGCTAAAGACACCAGTAACAGGTGTCCCACTTGCTCGGCTATCAGACTGCAGATATCGTCTTAAAGTGTAAGTCTTTCTCTGTTCAAAAACATGACTTCAGGTTTTCTGTGTCCACTCCTCCAGTCCTGCTGCCTCTGCTTCAGCACACCTGAGTCAGGTAATCAGGCCACCAGCAAAACCAGAACCCATTTAGCTCAGGTGTGTTGGACCAGAGACACATGTAAAGGACGCAGGACACAGTCACTGAGGACTGGAGGTGGACAATCCTGTGTCAGTGGATGAAGTCCTTCATAGATTTATTTTCTTTCTTTCATTGTTCTTCATAACAATAAATTTTCTACATTGTTATCTTGTATTTTTACAGTTTATTCTTATTGTGTTTTAGAGACGATATTGTTCAGCTGGCAGGAGATGGAGCAACGACAACCGGCCCCAATAATCGGCGATGTGAGAGAAATATTGAAGTTGTGAGAATGAAACCATTGTTTCTGTCTCTACTCGTCGAGTGAAGAACATGTTCATGATTATCATGTTTCTCTACAGTAACCGCTGCTGCTATTCCAGCACATCTTCAGTGTGTCGACATGAAAGTTGTTCATGTTGACTTCTTCTTTAACACACGTGGGGAGGCATTCGTTACTGTAGCACCGAACAAGGACATATGTTATGTAAGTTTGTTTCTTCAATATTTCTCTGCAGTGATTAGAAGACATTTGTGTTTTACAACATAAATATATATAATGATATACATTTTTCCATAGGCCGATGCTGGCGGAGCAGCGGTGTACAATGACATGGTTTATGGTGTGATTTCTTTTTTTGGACCAGACTATGCTTGTCGTCAATCGACTGTAATCGTTGATGTGTGTAAATACCTGTGGTGGATAAAGCAAACAACTGGGATTCAATAAAACATAACTATCATGAAATAAAATTCTCATCAAAATTCCTCTCTTCATCAGTTTGATCCACATGTTTGTAGAATTAGAATAAATCAATAGTTTTGATTATTCTCATCTGATCTTGACCTCCCTAATGGAGTTTTCTCTGCCTCAGAAATTAAAAATAAATCAATAAATGTATGAAAAAGAAAC
>CAEGAE010093904.1:0-41424 GCA_903067095.1 Girardinus metallicus | reverse complement strand
TGCACTGAACTCATGACTGAGCACAGACGGGTAATAACAGATGATGTGTATGAAATTACTAATCTTTATGTAAGACTCCGTCAAATGATCAGTGATGGGCTGGGGGAATAGTTTCTCCAAATCACCCAGGTCCACAAAACATCTAACAAGTCAGATATTATGTCAATATGTCCTTTGTAAACACTGTGATTGTAAAACTAAAATGCATGAATGAGTTACAATTTGTTTCTATGGTTTACTTAAAAAGACTAAGACATTTTAGTTTCCTTCAATGTTGAGGTCAAGGTCAATCTATTAATTTCTAAGCAAAATACTAGCCTCTTGTTGAAAACAGCACTAAATAGTGAGACACTATCTCATTACAATGAGATAGTATCTCATTATTTTGAGATAGTGTCTCATTATAATGAGACACTATCTCATTATTTTGAGATAGTATCTCATTATTTTGAGATACTATCTCATTATAATGAGATAATTTATTTTATTTTTTTTTAACAGAGTGGCGGAAATGGGCTTCCATACTTAAGTCAGTTTATCAAGCACATATGTAGTGATCTGTTCTTCTGTTTCCAGAGGTGAAGTCGTAGCATACACTTTGAAAATGGGTTATTTATTGCAGCATTAAAAAAAAAAAAAAAAAAAAAAGGTTTTTATCATGGTCATAAAATGAAGGTAGTATAGTCAGCAGTGTCATGGACTGCATGAAACTAGACAGGAGCACAGAACAAGAGGACTTAAAATGCTTATTGTAAACATGTTAACATGTGAGTAAACATGTGATGGAACACATTATAGATGCGTCCCATTATGCAAATCTTTAATGTTCCGCTAATGGGGAAAAAAACAAAAAAACAACAACAACACAATTTCACAATTGTGCTTCCGTTACATAAGAAACGCAATTAAAATCACACGTAAATAAGTTAGTTTATGTGATAGGTCATTAAAAAACCTGCGGCGCCCTCATCTGCCTACCATTTCCTGTCATCTTCTTCGTCTTTTATCACATAACTTGCGTTATCAATGTTTCCATTGCAGTTTTGCAGAATAAACAAATTTTGAAACAGCCAAACCCCCACCTCATCCTTCTATTGAAAAACTAGTTTGTTTTTTAAATTAGCGTATTGCCATTAGGCATATTTATTTTCGTAATCTTCGTTTCCGCAATTTTATGACCAATGGAATTGCAGCTTATGCTTGTAACCCATTGTATCCGGAGCTCCCATTAAATTTTGAGGATGCGGGAAGCTAAATATCAGGTGTGATTACGCAAAAAATGGACTGACGCCGATGTACAAGCCACATATTTGTGAAATTCTTACTGTCCCCTGTTGTGAAACAGAAATAATTGTCAAGCACTATGTTAGGTGAAAATCGCTCAGTCAGGTTAAATACAATGCGCATAACATGAGAGCCACTAGATCAAAAACTCAGGAAAGGTCAGATTAAGGCTCCAAGTCATGCTCAAGAGTAAACTGACAACAGGTTGACAACATAACAATTTTATACCAAGGGTAAGACATCCTAAGCAATGGAGAGACAGTCTGGCTGTTGAGCTGTATACAGAAAACAATCTTGTGTGTTTAACCTAGAGAAGTTAAGTTGGTGAGAGTTCATAAGCACTTAGAATAAAGACGTAGCATAACATGACCATCAGTCATACTATCTTATAATTACATTTATCACCACAGCCCCCTTGTCATGGTCTGAGCACTCTTCATTGTGCCACAATGTGCATAGTTATTCACCTAGAGAGT
This sequence comes from Girardinus metallicus, assembly GCA_903067095.1. Taxonomy (NCBI): domain Eukaryota; kingdom Metazoa; phylum Chordata; class Actinopteri; order Cyprinodontiformes; family Poeciliidae; genus Girardinus; species Girardinus metallicus. Next base: position 39,664 of record CAEGAE010093904.1, on the reverse strand, counting down.
GTGAGTCTTATTGTTAGGCTTAACAATTTCACATCTGAATGTTTTGTTTGATTTAAAATTTGGCAGGCTGCATTTGGAGTAAATCGTTCCAGTTGGCCAGAATCTGCTTCCATGGGTGAAAAAGAATCATTCCATCCCAAAATGTTGTCTCAAGGGTTGCATTCTCTTGGACAGAAATCTGACACTGGAATCAGCCGTTTTTTGTCCATCCATTTTCTGATAGGGGGATTATGGGTAGTGGAGTAAGATTAGCATTAGGAAAGAAGGCCCATGAACACCTGATAAACAACACATAACTTTTATTTTCACCTCGAACAAGAATGTTGAGTACAGACCCCCTGTTTACTGCTGATAATGAGGAGACGAGGTTATGCTTTGGGCAACGCTATACTTTATCTTAAGACAGGGTTGAGTGCTTTGGTTGGTTGGCAGGCTAACCCATTCATACAAGAACTGCAAAGGTTGGAGACTTTATAGACAATCAATCGTTAAAATGTGCTACTGTTTTTGTTAGTCAAGGGAAGTACACCTGGGTCATAGCCTGGTTGTAATTCAACACCTTCAGGGATATCTTTCAGTTTCAATTGGGGACTTTCAAACTCTTCGTGCAATTATGTGCCGGATGATCTCAGACGGACCTCTTAATAGAGAGAGACCTTTCTCATGCGGTGGACTGTTGCCTCTATTTATCTTATGCCAAGTCCATGGTTTTTGTGGAGCCATGATTATCACAGATAGTGAGGGTAGGCATTTTTCAGTGGCTAAATGGTCGTCTTTGAGACCAAACATCCATCAATGGTTTGTGCATGATTGCCTGTGTGGGGTCGCCTTGGAGCTGGTGCCAATCTCCATCGATCATTGGGCTAGAGGTGGGGTACACGCTGGACAGGTTGCCATTTCATCACAGGGCAACACAGAAACACACAGGACAGACAACCATGTAAAGCACACACACACACACACACAATTAACTTCACAGTCACTTTTTGAGCTGCCCTGTGCATTTGGGCAACATGCAAATTCCCAGACTTGGATTCAAACCCAGGACCATCTTGTTGCAAGGCATCAATACTATAAATTTAATTGCCCCGTATCTAGCATTGAGGAAAAAGTCATATTTGAAATTAAGTCTCTGAAGAGATTGTGAAGATTTGCTCTCAGGGAATCTCTGAGGGCTTTTCTTGGCTGAAGCAGTCCGATGGACGTGAGCCAAAGACGTGCCATATGTAGACCTATTTTTCCTGAAGCGCATTGGCTTACTATATAACAGCAAGGAGTTTGAGAAGCTATACGGCTACAAGCTAAGCTCTGACGTAATAGTAATAGTGCCCACCTGCCTGCCAAAAATGGCTCGTTACTAATCAACATAATCTGCCTTATCGCTTTGGTAACGGTTTCCACCATGTCTCTTATTCTCACAAAGTTGCTGTAAATTTAATATAGTCTACAACATACATAATGAATTGTACTAAAGAATCAAATCCTCAGCAGAATGAGATCAAAGCGATGTTTCCCAAAAACAAGCGTACACCCAGTGAGAATCGTGTTACAAATCAAATTGAATCACCTTATTACATTTCAGATTCTCTTTGGTGGTTGTGATTGCCTCTTGGTAGAGCAGAGCACGGAGAGGGGAGAGGCCAGGTGAAGAAGAGGTGGGCTGAAAGATGGCTGTAACTTCAGTGCGGTTTCTATTTCATCCCACAATGATGTCACTCATTAACACAGCAGGATGCTGAAATAGTGGCGAAACATGTTGAAATAATAAAACCGTTAAGATTCTGTTTTGTCCAGGGACAGAAAGAGGAGAGTAAAGCAAAAAAAAAAAAAAAAAAGAGGAAGAAGAGGAAAAAAAATACATCTATAGTACTAAAGAGTTGTTTTCCTCTTTTCACTTCATCAATCTTACTCCCACCAAGTCAAATTTTTTGTGTGCATTCATTCACTTTACTTACTCTCTCCTTCATTTCCAATCTATAAATGACAGTAATCTACTTATTTTCCCCGAAATACTGCGGCCGCCGAGCATTAATCCTCTGTGGAACCCATTAAGTTAATACGACGCATTTCTGTGTGCCTGTGTGTAAACCATTCGCACAATAAGCCAAGCTCTTCTTACTAAATGACACTTTCACTCACCTCCAAACCCGCTGAATCCGTGCTGCACGCACACGAGCGAGCAAAGCCCATCAGGATATTAAATTATGGTAAAAAAATAAATAAAAGAAAATTAAAGGCCAGTGACCGAGTGAACTGTCAGTGTAATTCTTGGAGGCAACATTTTTTAAATTTTTTACTTTTCCTTTTTTGTTTTTTCGGCATTGTGTGTGTATTATTATTATTATTATTATTATTATTATTTTTTTTTTTTTTACTAAATAAATAAATAAATAAAGATTTTTTGTTAAAGTAGGAATGACTCTTTCACATTACTGTGGAGAAATTTTGGTCCACTATCTACATTTTAATTCTGCTACAGTGGACGGTTTTCAAACATGAGAGACATATTCAAGGCCTTTCCACTGCATCTTAGCTGTATGGAATCCCAGACTTTGACTAGGTCATGCAGAAAACCCTTCATTTTGTATTTTGAGGTGTCTGGTCCCAAACACATTTTCAGGTAGAGCAGAATGATTTTTTTTTTTTTACCCACGATGACAGTAAGTTGTCCAGGTTGCTGAACAGCAGAGGAATCCATTCTATCCACGCTAACCCCAACATGTTTGAGTGTATGTTTAATTTGATTTCCTGTAATTCTAGGTACTATAAGACATCAAGAGAGCCAAAGATTATATGGAAAACTGTGCGGTACGACTGTTACCATGGTTACCCATCCATCCAAACAACCAACCAAATAGGTGTTTCTAAAGGTTTACCTAAAAGCCCATGTGATTCGATCGCACATGATTACTGCTAGTAACACATTTACTGAAATTAGAAACATTTTTTTTACTCTGACCGAGTTTCTGTTAAAATCTTTTTGAATTGTTTGAGTAAAAAGTAAAAAATAAATAAAATAAATAAAATAAAATGCATTGTTAAATTTATGAAAGGTTTTCACTCATTATTTTCTGTGAGTGTGCACATTGTTTTTGCTTTAGGGCGATTGGGGGAAGGGGGGGAATTCTGGTGCATTTGAATATCACATGTCTGGCTTTAACCTGCACATTCATTGCACCGTCCACGTTAATGTTAATATTTTATATATTTTTTTTGCAGCTGAATCGTTTGGTGATGTAAATCCATGTTGCGGTAGTGTTAGCCTAGGGAAGGATGTACCTGCAGCTATCTTTTTCTTTTTTTTGCTTTGTGGCTTTTATACTTCATTTAAAGATGCGGCAGAAGGTGCTCGGTGTCTGTGATTTTCAGATGTTATTCAGAGCCAGCACACTGATATCCAGAGCAGATCTGCATCTATTTTTAATGCAGTCATGCCTCAGGGCCAAACACTGAATTTCAACCTTCTGACTGATTAATATGGAGCTGTTTTTGGACTTACTGAGTTGCTAAATGGAATAACGTACTGTGTATAATGGAATCTGAATATTTCTAATTTTACACCGCAAAATTTCCGTCTTAAATTGGTTACCAGAATAAAATTAAAGAATGAGAAAAGGTGCAAGCCTCATAGTTCCTGAAGGGATTTCTTACTAACGGGACTCCGCGTTACTTGTGTCCTAGTCGTTTTGAAGGGGAATCTAGGATTGCAAGGTTGGGTTGAGACGGCACACAGGTATTTAACTTTAATGATATACTCATGCTGAACTTGAAGACCCCGGTAGGTTCCCGGTTAACCCGGGTCACCGTGGAAATTGCAAATACAAACTGGGGAAGCTACAATGTTCGTTTTCTGAAAAGTTGTTAGTTTTTCACCAGATGTCTGATTTAAAGGTCTACAGAGTATTTTCCCCAAAAATCTTGGGGACCATCAAGATGTTTTTAAGGAAATGTGATGTGAAAATGTACACCTGGTTTAGCCTTTGAATTCTCTCATTACTATTGTTGGATCATCACTGACCTTGAATGTTGCTAGGTTCCTTTTGGACCTCCTGGATGAGTCTTGAATGTGTTCTTTAAGTTATTTTGACAGGCTGGTTCCTCTTAGGAAGTTTCCTCATTGTCAATGTGAGTGTTCCATTGACACTAGAATGGTGAGGTGTCCGCAACATGGCGAACATCGCACTCTCCTCTGCGGCTCCTGTTTGCCGCCATGCTTGTTGTTTCTTTATCTTCAGTTTAACAGGTTCACTTTATGATGTTACAATTCTGGTACTTGACAACACGAGGTTGCCAAGTACCAGATCTGGCACCAGGCAACCTCGTTCTTCCAGTTCAAACTCAATACCGTTTCAAAATAACGTTGGGGCTCCAAATCCCGTGGTTGGAAAAGCTCTAAATATGGTTCACTGGAGCCCTAAAGCCTTAGAAGTGGCTTTGTAAATATTTACAGAGTGACTCATATCAGTGATCTTATCTCTCGTGTTCTTGAATTTTTTTGAATCAGGACGTGATGTGTTGCTTTTCAAGATGTTAGCCCTCTTCACATTATTGGCCAGATTCTATGTAAGTGATCTCTTGCTTTTACATGCCAGACTGCAGATCTAGTGAGAAAAATTTAATATGTAGTTAATCTCTTCATTTATGACGAGGGAAATAAGTTTTCCATAGAGGTGGGTAATTTTCACTGACTGTGGGAGACAGAATCTAAAAAAAAAAAAAATCTAATTGTTATTTCCCCCGCTCATTTGCGGGGAAATTATATTTTGACAAAGTGCCAGATTTTCATTCTCAGGCAATAAAGTCACCATCTGAAAAGCGCATTTAGTATTAAGCTAAGCTATACTAGATATAATTTGTTTAGTGATCTGAAACATTTAAGAGTGATAAAGTGGCTAAAACATGAGAAATCTGAGAGGGTGAAAATGCATTTCCATCAGCATATACTGATGAAGAATTTCTTTTTTTTTCTTAGGATATTTTGGTATCATTTGACCCACTTTGGAACAGACAGAAGTTGAAGGGAAGCGAAACCAGACTGAAAACAAAGCTCTCTCTCTTCCCCCAAACCCCCCACAAAACCAACTGCAGTCTTGTAATTTGGATTTTTCCAGCAGGGTGGCTGCTTGATGCTCTTTTATTGTGACCCGTCTGTTGTTCCGCTCTCACATCGTCAGAGATACATTTGTGGATACATTTAAATGCATGTGGTGCTGATATCAACATAAAAAAAAAAGCCTGTCATCAAGGAGCCTCATCTGCCAGTCTCAGGATGCTGTAAACAAAACACGGTGATTTCAACAGTGGAGCGTTTTGCATCAGGCTCCCCTCTCCCTCACACTTCCAGCTGCGTGAGCACATCTCCAGCTGAACCTCTCACTGTGAGGTGCAGGTGTAAACAGCAACAGTGGAGAAAATCTGCACCAGATTGCCTGACAGTCTTCTGGAAAATCTCTGGTGTTCATCTGAATAAACAGCTGTACTATATATATATACACAAAACACACAAATTTATGCAGTGAGTCAGTGATAACGGTTATAACGTTTAAGTCCAATCTTGACTGATGTTCTCTTGTCTCGTCTTTTTTAAGACGCAGGCTTCTGTTTCTCCACCTGTACTTTTTCCTTTTTTTTTTTTTTTTTTTGCAGAACTGAGTACCGGCTTTTAGTAGTTACGATGTGGCAGTTTCATCGCTCTGTTCTTCGAACCACTTGCTTGGTCATCATCATTATCTTTGGACATGGTGCTCTATCCCGCTGGGTAATACTCAGATCGTCACCAAATTGTTCCTGGATTATTGCTGGAAGCAGTTGCTCTCGGAGGACATCTTGATCCCTCTCTTTATTCGCGGCCAGCGATCTTGGGCAGGAACTGGGAGGAGACCCAGCCCAGGGGTTCCTACGCGTTACTTATGGAAAAGGTGCAGGCTTCGAGGCTGAACCTTACAACCCGGATTGAGTTGTTCAGTTTTTTTTTTTTTTTTTTAAAACGTAAAATCTAAAAAGTTGAACATTTATTTCCGGCAGATATTTCTACGGTGGGAAGGCTTTGAATATATAAACTGGACAACGAAGCAGGTGAGGAAGAAAAGAATGGCAGACAAGAGGTAAAGAAAGGATAAAACAGAGGGGAAAAGTTATGGAAAGCTGAGAGTGAGATACATCTCTGCACCAGAATTATTTCAGTAGATAAATTTCTTCAGAAAAAAGAGAAATTGTTAAAATCCTCTAGACAATCAAAGTCTTTGTAGTAAACAAATATATAACAATATGTACACATTCACCACAAAAAAACAAACTGCAACTTAACAAAATTTCTGTCTCACTGCAAGCATTTTTGGACACGATTACTACTGTACTGCAGTAACTTTTACAAGGCCGAGCATTGTTCAAATGAGGAAATTAGCACAGGGTAAACATGATAAGTATAAGAAAAACTTTGGTAAAATAGAGAGAAAAATGGCTAAAGAAAAAGAGAACAAAACCCATCATTTTCTCTTTGGTTTTATTTCCTAAAGTCTGTAGTTTATTTTGCTTAAAAACAAGCGGATTTGGCCGTGTACCCACACAGCAGATGAGTAAACAGAATTTGAAATATTAAAAACGCAGCAAAGGACCTGAAGCGGAGCAAGAGGGAAAAACAGCGCGAAGGGTCGGGGAGGGGTAACCGCAAACACACAAAGAGTTTCTCCAAACACTTTCATCGGAACAAAGACTTGTGAGTATTTACCCAAAATTACATTCTTTATTTAAGAATCCTCTTTTACTCAAAGCCTTTTTTTTTTTTCTTTTTTCCTACTTTACTTTGAGCCTTTTGAAGTGTCTGGGAATAACTTTCAGTGAGTCGGGCTCCATTCACACTTTCTGTGGGCAAGAGGCGTCTGGAACATTTTGCCATCTCGTCGTTTGAGGAAGAGCACCCCTCAGGTCTTCACTCACCATCACTTCAATTACCTCCTCAGTGGGACATGCGGCGCGGGAACAAGGAAGCTCTCGCAGCACTACGACAGGAAATCACACATTTTGGAGGGCGCGCACCGCTTCGCCCCTTTTTCATCCCCCTCCTCCCCGCCCCTCGTTTCCTCGCCTCTGATGTTTGCTCGCTGTATATTTGAGCTGATGTTTACATGTCTCTGGGAAGCCAATTAAAAGCTTCCCCGTGGCTAGGCTGCACATGATAAAAGTGGATAACGTGACACATTCGGAATATATTCATCCTCACAACTCACCTGTAGAAGTCGAGATGATCAAAGGTTGCCAGGCCTTGAACGGGGTTCACTTGTGGCTGAGCTGGTTAAGCAGAACAAATACACCTCAAGAGCAGGGAAGCGGGTGTTTAATGTGGACATCCTTCAACAGAGCTCTGTCAAGTCCAATGGATTTAGATACTTTAATTTTGAAACCCTTTCTACTAAAAGAATGCTTTATCTTGGGTGGAATTCGGTGAATTAACAAGAATGTTAATGATTGGATCGCCTGTATAAGCACCAGAGGGCAGAGCTAGCAGGTGAGCTTCGGTGTACAAATGCGTGTTAGGACCATTGTAGATTACAAAAAAAAGAAGAGGAATAAATTTTACACCAAAAAACCTCGGAAATTTTGAGATCAATTTCTGAAATTTTCTAGTAAAAATGTGAACATTTCTGAGTTTCAAAAGTTGGTAATTTGCTAGAAAAAAAACCCATTTTGAGTTCAATCAGAAATTTTTGGGATTTTCTGGAACACTTGGAAATTTCTGAGTTTCAAAAGTCGCAAATCTTTGACTTTTGCCAAAGTTTCTTGAGTTTATTCTACACATTTCTGAGTTTTTATTTGTTTTTGGCAGAAATGTACTCCTTTTTTTTCTATCTATAGCCCTAATACGCCCATGTACCTGTATTTCTGCCCAAGAGGACTATAAAAACAGTGTATGTAGTTCACAAGACACAACCATTAGACACCCCTACCATCACAGTGCCCCTAGGCAGTTTGACAGGTGTTACATGGTGGCTGTGCATGATGGTTGCACATTTGCACAATGTTTTATGGGGTCGATTACAAACCCATTGCATTGAACAGCATTACCACCAGCAGCCTTTAGGTCTGGGACAGTATGGCAGTCTCCCATTATGCTACCCTAATTTCGCTACACGAACAGAAAAGGCATTTTGTATTAAAGCAGGAAACAATTATGACATTGCTGCAGCTAAAACAATATATAGATTCTAATGTTTTTGTGACTGTTGCTTTTGAAGTTGACTGACATTGTTAAGATGAGAGGAGATCAAGTCGGTGTCAGCTGACAGTAGTTTTCTTGAAAAATATTTACATGTATGAAGTCCTTTTATCAGCAACCGTCAGATGTTTTTTCATAAAATAAATAAGTGAATAAAGATTTAATTTCCTTTGAAGCATGTGGGAGATAAGAAGGCTCCGATTGTGGAGTATCTATGCTCCAGAGAACTCAAAGAAAACTGGTTATTCCAGACCTTTCTCTGGCATCCTGTTGAAATGACTGTAAACCAAAGGAACGGGTTGTCAGTAATTCCTGCTGATTTTGAAATTCTTAGAATCTGTAGTAAACCTTGATATAAATAACTGCTTGGCACCCAACATTGTAAGTCAAGTTGAAGAGTTCTCACAATACAGCCCTGAGGAACTCCTCATGTCAGTTTTATCCGGTAAGACGTTCATGTTCCTCCTAAACTATTTCTGATTTTTGATGTGGCATGAAATCCTACTTTTTCTTGTCTTGCAGGGAAAATGTATAGAAGACTGTTCCTGATAGCTTTAGATGCAAGTGCAGACCAGTCTATTTTTTTTTTTTTTTTCCAAATTTCTACATAAAAAAAGATTTCAGTTACTTCCTCAACTGGGAAGTTGACATTAGCAGACCTTGTGTGAAAGAAATTGTTAGATGTGTTAAATAAATGCTGGAGATCTCAAGCTGAGCAAGAGTGAAAAAAGAATGAGGGGAAAAAAATGTTCCTGTCTTGAGAATTAAGACAGGAAGGAGCTTTCAGTTGAGAAACTATTTTCATGTTTAAAACCAATAATTGCTCCTTTGGCATTTTGCTTCATGAAGTTTCCAGTGAGAACAGACGTAGTGGTGTAGGTGTTCCAGGACCTTTGAAGGAGGCAGTAGTCACACGGATGAACTTTTACATTTTGAAGGAAAAAGTGAGTCATTGCAAGCCTTGGTGGATGAAAGCTAAGCGGTCACCAGGACAGTATTGTTCAGGAAAAGAGTGTTAGCTTGAACTATATTTATTAGTTGTTTATGTTGCGAAATGAGAGCTGTGATTTAGTTTTGTTGACGATGCTTAGCAAACTGTAAGCCGTTGCAAAAGTTGGAAAGATTTGCAATGAACCATTAGCTTTAAAAGAAATCTAAAATACGCTTTAATAATCGTTGCTTTATATTAAATATAATAGACAAACATGTTAACTCTCAGCAGCCTAATTGGTGTACAGAAATATGAACAATAGAACAAATGTTGCTTATCCTAGCTTAAAGCAGAGGAAGTTTAGTCTAATTTAGGCGATATGGACTTAAAGTTCAATCACAATATTTTGTGGTACTATTGTGATAACAATAAAAGTGGCAATACCGTTTACTTCTTTTTTTTAGGTAACCGTTTGGCTGCGACTGTGTGTCACAGCAACTATAGCCCCACAAGCACAAATACTCCTTAAAAACATTCCCACTTGTAGAGGAGACGTAATGGTGTAGGTGTTCCAGTCACATGACGAAGTGTGAGTCATATCACTAGACTGCACAAACATTTAATCATATTTCCAAATGCACTTGGTATTTATTGATGTTCTCTCATTGAACAAAACAGTGGAGAAAATATTAAACATCACCGACAATACGGTCAGTAACTGGAATTTATCATGACATTGATGAATCGAAAATTCATCATCGTCATGAAGAAGTTTATCACGGTAAAGGATAAACAATACGATAAATGCTCACACCTAGTCCAATTTAACTTAACAGTTAAAAAAAATGCTGTATTTCTTTTTACATAATGTATGTAAATATGTGTTTCAAGGTTTAAATGCCAACAACAAGAGTGAAGAGATAGTTCTAGAAGGCATTTACCATTTCAAATGATTTTGGTTTTGACCACTTCGTATGTAAAAGACACCCAAATGTGTCGCAACGCAACCGTAGATTAGAGCAATACACTCAGACTATTTATTTCGAGAGTCCTGCTCCTGTTTGTTGAATCCCAACTTAAAACATACTCACCCGCGTTATAGTTGCTCGGAAATTCTTTATTTACTCCGTGGTGGGAATAGTCGACATGCATGACAAAATCTCGAACAATAACTGCACACTCGGAGGCGTGAGAGATTGCTGCTACAAGTTCCACAAATCTGAGCCGCCTGAAAAAAGCTACGCATTTATCAGTGGTGGGGAGATGAAAGATGATTTTGACGTTTTTGTAGAGCAGGAGAAGAGGCGGGAAGGTACTCCGATAAAAGATGATTTTTTTTTTTTTCCCCAACCCCAAACTTAAAAGAGGTTGTGGGGGTTCATAGCCAAGGGGAGATTTACAGGAGATAAAATGAGAGCAAGCTGGGGAAAGAGACATAGCCTGAGTTTGGTCCAAATCTTTGGGGGTAAGGTACTGCTTGATTCCTATTCGGTGCCTATTCATGCTGGGGTCTGGTCTCCTTTGATTTTGTATCTCTTTTACTAAACCTACTTGTATTTTGTCCTTGGCCTAGAGAGAATATGAGTGATGCTGTACAGGAAACAAGTTAAAGGCAAAAAAGCTCTGTTCCCAAACTGTTCAGATAAACGTCCATCTTGCATTAGAAAAGGTGTCTGCCGTCTCCGAGAAAGTCGGAATTGTCAATAAAACGGAATAAATGGGAGGTCGAGGTAGCTGAGAGCAATATGTTAAGTGTCATCCCTCTGCTCTTGTGACTGCTGGAAGAGGGCAAGTGATAAACTCTTCAGCCTTCAGTGAGCTAACAGTTTTCAACAGATCAGTGAATAATCCTTGAAGCATGTTATTACTGGACTGGAGAGCAAGGAAGTGCGGAACCTGAGAGCTCACACAGGCGCACAGCAACCTCATCGAAAAAAGAAAATACTTGACTGGCAATTTCATTCCCAAATATATTTCCATCATTTATAGTCTGACCATCAAGATTCGGCACTGATTCCTCTTTTTGCGCATAATCTCGTGGTTAACTGTTCATTTAAGTGTCTCGAGTTTCTCGGGGAAACGGCGCTACGCAGATGGGAACGGTTGGTTGGTCGGGAGTCACAGACCAAGGAAATCACTCCGTTTCCTTTCTCCACATAATGGACGATAAACCGCCGGACTTCACCATGAGTTTATCCCCGGGAATATCAAGGTTTTATAAAAGTGTAATGTAGAATGGTTAGTTCAAAATCTTTGCAATGTTGTGAGCTTTTAGTATCTTAAATTTGTTGTTTTTCTGTAATTTACCAGAACTTTTTATACCCAGGCCATTTTCTTTTACTGAGTATTTCTACTGTGGAGGCCAAAATTCAGATTCAAAAATATTTTATCAATCTCAAAGGGAAACTAAATGTTGCTGTAACTCATTTAATTAAAGAGATACTGTAGATAAGGGTCACTATGTCCATCTAAATTCTTCCACTACGGCAGTGTTGGGTGACATCTAGTCACTGATAAAAGTGTGAAAGGATTTCCCAGGCCTCTTTGTTCTCTCGCTTGGCATAAGAGGATGAAGATGGAGAAGAAGAGAGAAGCTTGGTAAAACTGAACTAAAATAACTTAAAATCCTTTACCGTGCGCAGATAATAAATAGTTCATCTTTGAAAGAAGTGACCCAGAGGAGTGTTAATCGCATATGCAGTTTCATTTCTTATGGTAAAATATACTAAAAAACAATTGCAGGGGGTTTGGTTGTTTATACTTATAAATGCTTAACCTCCTGTTAAGCATTTATTGTGAAATCGCCTCAAACCGCTTTCCACTTTAAAGCAGCCGAGGTGCCTGTAGATGGATATTCTCTAGATATAAAGGACTTTATTGGAACCAATTTGTTGACATGTAGCGAACTACATCTGTTTGTGATTCGACACAGCATAAAGCCGTATCTAAAGTACCACGACCAGCCATCAGCAATTACAGGCACTGATAAAATAATTTATTTACCAGAGAAAGGAGTTTGTTTAGCTACTGTTATCATACATGCTGATGTTAGTAATTTGAAACATACCTCTGCTCGATGGCAAAAACATGACAAAAAAAAAAAAAATGTCTGGAGAAAGTTGCCAAGTGAGGAAAAGTGGTCTATGTGTCTATCAGTAGCCCAAGAATTTCGAGAAAGCAGCATAAAAATTATGCTGAAAAGTGAAAAGCAAAAATTAACATCTGCATGAAGATGATTAATAATGTCAAATCGAAAACTGCCATTCAAACCAAGTAATTCCTTTGACAAATGGTTTTAGGCTCATCAAAAGCAAAGATGTTCATTTTAACCACTGATAGCCGATATAAAGTGGAAAATTGTAAACGGATTTACAAAACACAAACCGTGAAATTAGTCTGTTTTATTACTATTTGGCTGAGAAAAATAAACGGTGTTGCTCGTTTTAGCCGGCTCAACGCTGGTACTGCAAACGACAAAGACCCGGTTCCACGAAAAAATATTTGATGCACTTCAAGAGCCAGACTGCTATCTTTAGCACAAAAACTGACATCAGGCTCATGAGAGATTCAGCAGCGGTGTTCGACTTGATGATCTGCGTCATTAAAATGGTAGAATTTAAATGATTTTCACCGTTCGTCATGTGGACAGCTCCGTTCCAGGTGTAAGACGAAGCAAGTGCCCATTTTCGTCTTCAAAGACACAGAAGCGCTCTTATCTGCTAAACGAACAAGCAAGTGCAGATCGGCTGTCATGTATTGTTCACAGTAAAGGCCACTCAGCTGAGAAGAAAAAAAAATCCACGGCAGTTCTGGATGATATATCTGTGCTGGAGTGGCCGAGATCGCTCGGAGAAGGAAGACCACCGAGGAGCAAAAGGGAGTTGTTTAATTTATCTGCAAGAATGCCTATGAATACAAGTTGGACCAAAAAAAGGAAAGAACAAATTAGTACAAAACCGACTAATTCTCAGATTTTTTTATAGAAAGATCGAAAACAGAAAAATGTTGTTGACTCTCTTTGCTCCGTCCTGTTCCCTGACAGTTCTGACCGTACTGAAAGCGCACTGGGAAAACTTTACGGAGGAGCAACAAGAAACATCAACAGACTCTCACAGTAATTCCCTGTAGTAAGGGATTGTATGAAGTCTATGCTTATGCCTGAGACTAAATCACATCTTTTTAGTATGCAGACAAGTGGGGCCTTTCAGCCCATGAATAATGCCTTTTGAATCATCAGCTTTCTTTTCTTGATGTATAAGGCCCTTCTGGGAATGTGCGGACCCTGTATGATCTGACTGCTGGAATGTTCTGGTGGTGACATGACCTCCTTCTCCAGATTTTAATTTCACTCCAAGCTGCTTGCGAATCCAAACTTTCCACTGAGCCGAGGAGAATTACACATTTCTTATGTCGGTGAGTCACTTGATGCAGCGAGGATGCTAACTCTACTTTTAAATGACTGTCAGAGGTGGTTCTGAGTGAATGTGGTGAAGGAACAGACTTTGTATTTCTTCATTTGGTCCTTGTCAGTGAGGCATGTGAGTGTGGGGTAGAGATGGTAGGATTTACAGGTTAGGTTTATCACTGCTTTGGCTCTTTTTTTTAATGATATTTGTTCCAGGCTAAATTTTGACAAAGCGTAACCTTCCAGTTTACCCTCCCAAGGTCTTAGTGCGACGCTCAGGAGGAGAGCGGCAGATGTCGCGGTCGGGAAGAGGAGAAGTGACGGGGTTGTCTCGTTAGACCGTCGGTTTCCAGAACCACACACACACAAAGAAAACTATGTAAAAGCGAACGCGGGGTCAGTGACCACGCCAGACAGCACTCAAAGTAAAAAACTTGTGGTATCCAAATTACCTCATTTTTTAAGGTCGCGAAGACGGTTTATGCAATTTTGCACGTTTGTATAGATCAATTTTAAAATGCAACAATTGTCCAATAAATGTATTGATTTTGTAGAGTTGTAAAAAAATATAGGGTAAATATTTCCTTTTGAAAGGAAATATTCTGAAGAAAAATTACTAAAACATTTCTATTCGCAATTACAGCATCTATCTTTTTATGCCCATTGACTATGAATTGAACAATAAATGTGATGCAGGAGTAAAAGTACACATCTGTCTGCAGACTAGTTTGTGCTACTCTTACTTCTGTAAAAGTATTTTCCCACTTTTGCACAATTGTTTCAGTCTTATATACTGATATTATGAAAGAAATAAAGCTGCACGTATGTGCAATTGTAGAAATTGATGATTGATTTGTGGAGGACATGGACAAGGTTATGTCCACCGTTCTCTGACACAGTAGTTGACAAAACACGGCAAGGGATTTTCAAAAATCCATTAAGGGATTTAGTAGTGCTCGATCAAATTCTGAAATCGCTACATCCCTGTCATGTCTGATTCCAGAGTCCAGAACATGGCTTAAAATAAAATACAATCCAGTCACATCAGAAAGACTTTTCTGTTGTTGACATGAAACATCAATGAAAGGGTACGGATGCACTCGAGTGAGGAAGAAAAGTCCATCTGAGTAATATAATTTGTGATCAGCTGTGGTCAACAATCACCACTTTGTCCATCAGAGCAAAAGATAATTGTTGAGACCTGAGTGTTACACTGGTGTGATTATTACGATGGCAGCCTTACAGTTAGATTAGGAAGACCAGGAATAAACAGATCACACATGGGGTTCCTCAAGGGTCCATTCTCAGCCCACTTTTATTCAACATTTAAATACCCTTTTGCAGCTCAGATGATCAAGTATTAAAACATATATTACGACAAGTTAATTTAATTTCTATAACCATATCTGTAACCATATATCCACAGTGTATTATAGTCACTAAACAAGTGCATGGAAGACTGACCTCTGTTCTAATTCTGGTAAATTAGAACAGAGACTTCAACCCGGGTTTTCTTATCTGAAAAGCCTTCCCAGAAGATGTAAGGTTAGGTAGACAGCTTATTACACCTTATTGTTTAAGAGCGGATTTCACTCAAGTGCTTATGCAAACACAGATGAGTGAATGCTTTTGGCAACACAGTTTGGCAGCAGCCCCCAATTACCGGGTTAAGAATGAATGCATTTCGGACTTTACAAAGCCTCTTTATGTTCAATCTGCCCTGAGGTAGAGTTACATAGGTAGACACACAGTAGCCATCATGCAGAACTGCTGTGGGACGCCTTTAACAAAACTGATGACAGAGAAAGTGAGGAAGAAAAAAAAAAAAGTGTGAGCAACAACAATCATGGTACAAGCACAGGCAAGATAACAACAAGGATCTGACAAGAAGCCACTGGGAAAAGATCGAGGAATGAAAGCGTGACAAGGGACAAGTGTGATGACTAGAAATCAGAGCCTGGTGAGAAAGGTGGACAGAGAACAAGAGTGACAGGAGCCTAACCTTTGCAGCCTGGATTAAATATTGAGAATACTGAACATTAATAATTCTTGTGCGGTGTGTCTTTCCAGTCGCCCGTGTCCTGTTGGGAAAAGCTAGTCGCCTCTGTTAAAAACAATTCACCCTGCGAAAAGTGTGGATACGACTAGTTTTAAGTTAATGAGCAAAGCCAAACGTTGACACGTCTGCTTAAAATTCATTACACTACGTACTGGCAAAGATTAATGAAACCCGAACATGAACTGAAACAACTGTTCGTGGATACACCCAACTTCTGAACTGTATTTATATATAAATATTAAAAATGGAAGAATATATATATACAATTGTGTGTGGTCACTGAATGAAATACAACATTCCTGTTTTGGAGACTTCCCAAACAGACTCCAGAGAGCAGGGTGACAAAGGCTGTCGGTGTTATTTCATCCTATCAAAAACCTCCATAGTTAGCGTCTGCTTGATGAATCATTGTCGAGAGACAAAACGAACAGGAATACATAAACATCTCACTCCTACATGTTATCCTGGAAATGGGGCTAATGCGTTCTGCTTACTCTTTCGTGGTCTGATGTTCTTCCTGTTGCGCATTCCGTTTCATAATTTTGGTAATTTATGCGCAGGTCTCACAGAATTCCTAATATTTACCTCTGTGCTTGTGTGGAGAGCGCAGAGCTCTTGGCCTTCAAGTGTGGCACCTTAATAATAATTGACTAATATGCAGTCTAAGGAGGAGTGCGCATTGCGAGTCTCATTAACTGATGCCTTTAACACACGGGAGGGACGGACCGGATTCAGCTGCACACGGTTCTGTCAGAACCATCCTGAAAATAAACGGGTTCAAAAAAAAAAAAAAAAAAAAAATTGTTGGAAAGCAGGCCTCGGAGAGAAGGCTGCTGACCAGACGCTACATGTGTGGGTTGTTAAGCAGCAACGAAAGCGTAGTTTTTTTGATGTCTTTTGTGCCGCTGCTGTCTGCTGCACTCATGAGAACATAAAAGGGGGTTTTATCTGTCATTACCTCCTCTAACTCCCCGCCTTCCTCTCTGTCACTCGTCGCATTCTTTCCCGCTGAGAGCTACATGACAAGCTGCCTGAAATCGGGCGTTTGGTATCGACGATGCATCACTTCGCTTCCTCCAGGTGGATGTTTGGTACCCGATCCGACAAGTGAAGATTTTTACGGTAACTTTCTACGATGTGCCCAGATCTGTAAAGGGTTTGCTCATACACAAACGAGTGCAAATTTGACAGCACGTGCAAATTTTGTCTACAAAATTGCCAGCGTAGCAGGTGCAATTTATTTAGTGGGTCTTTCCGTCGTGGATGTGCAGAACATGATGCTGATCATCAGGAAGTTACATACCACCTGCAATGCGATTCATGAAACCTGAACTGGATTGCGGGTGCAATTTTTCCGTCTACATTTAGCACGTTTGAAAGGTTTGTGCAAACCGTCGCGTAAAAATGTCTGCGGTCACTGTGGGGAGAAGGTGCAATGACAGAAGACATTGCTTCTCCAATATTTGGGAACATTTAAACGTATGAAACAAAAATAAAAATGATGAGTGGTGAGAAATTTGCAGGATTACCAATCAATCCCAATGCATATACGTTTGGCAGCATGACATTGTTTTTGCCTGGATTCCCTGCAGGAGTAAGATTATAAAGACCAGAAAAGAAAAGTTGGTGTAGGTTATGTTTATCTGCTGCATGTTCGACAAAAGATGTCTGTGTGGGACAGATTAACGTAGCAGGACTGCTGACAGTATTCATGCAGTCAAACCAAAGTGAAAAACGCCTCGACCAAACTTAAACATTGTGCCATAAATTAATATTTATCATTTTCAACAGTACCAATTTAACGTCATCACTATTTTGTTTTCCATTTTATCTACAGTCTTGTTGCTGTATTAGTTTCTTATGCTTAGTATTTTTTCCCCCTCATTTTTAATATTGTGTATTTACTTAATATTATGGATGCTCTGATCAGGTTTTGTGCTGCCGATTCCAATACCGATCAGCCATGAGGCCGATCTTTGCCGATCACCTGAATTGGTTGTTGATTTTTCGCGTTAGTTATAAATGATACCATGTCATCTGGCAGAATTAAAAAAAAATTATCTGGTAATAAATTCACCTAATTGATGTAAACATGCAACATACTTGCAGGCACAATACAGCAGCTATTCAGTCAAAAGAACAACTGAAAAACCTGAAATCAGTAAAATGACATTTAATAATTAAATCTCTCAGTACCATAAATTATACATGAGTCAAATAAATCTCATAACACTTATTAAAGTAAAAACATTTGAACTTTCATTCAAAGTCAAATGCAGGTTACATCAAAATAAACAATCCCGAGTTACTAAATCCAAACTTTCTAAGAGCGGCTAGCTGAGTAATGCCGGCTCTGATTGGCTGTTTCTGGCATAGTTGAGTAATTCTGCAGAACACAGGGAGGAAGCAGAGGAGATCGATTATTATTTATTTATTTTTTCATAAACTATCTCTCATGTTTGAACATTGTGAAAGTTTTAATATGTGATTTTTGTACGTGCTGCAGCTTTAAGCAGACGTTCGGTGCGAGAGTCACTGCGGGCTGAGCAGAAACGGCACTACGTCTGTGAAATATCACCACCAGCAGCGCGTAGCGGCGGTTCAACAGTGAGAGCAAAACTCACTTACCGTTTACTCTTCCAACCTGTTGTCCTAATAGTAACAAAACCTCGTGACATAGGCGACTACTACATGAATATGAGTATTCATGTGTTCATGTCTTGACAACTGGCATCAGCCAGACAAGGGGTTTAGCTGTCCATATATTAGCTTGTTATTAAAATCAGACAAAACTTTGTCCCATCTACTCAGTTGCACTGATGGTGTGCCATCTTTTCTCATTATAAGTAGGAATGTCGTTATTTAAGCTTAGTTGGACGCCACACCGAAAGAAAACAGAAAGAGACGGCTGTTGGACTGTGTGCAAATCAGAGCTTAGTGACTCAGTAGATGTACAGACTTGTTCCTCCGTCTGTGAAGCGTAGCAAATTTAGGGACAGAATATAAATGTTGGTGATGTAGAATTGGTGGGAGGTTTACGTAAACCGCTGAAAAAAACCAAAAACAAACAAAAAAAAATAGAGCAGTGAATGTTCAGTTGAAAAGCAGTGAAGGACGCTGGCCTTCTACTTTCTTTTCATCTTTCTTAGAGTTTCTTGGACAAGGCGTGTTCTACTACTTCTGTTACGACACATCCTTCTACAATAGAGCAACAGAGCAGGAACCTGACTGTAGCACAGGGCATTCTGGGTAAATACAACAAAAAACGAGTCTAATGATCATGGAAGAAATGGCTCGTGATCTTTCACCAAAGACGAAAGGGAAACCCTACGATCACTAGAACCTGACTCCATTTTTGTTTACAATTTGCCAAGAAGGAAGTTGCGCTCACGTTTTCTTCAGAGGCGTTTGTATCGTATCCTTCAGTAGTTCTGTGTGCAGCGTTGCCGCGGGAAAGGGGGTGAACGGGTGTTTTTAAAGGGGTTTGAATCGCTGGAAACAGAGCAGCGTGAAAGCAAACCGCACCAGCTGAAAGTGTAACAACCGTTGCAATTTTGGTCCCGAATGGAACCAGGTCTACTAGAAAAACACCCAAAAGAGAGCGCGCACATGCACACTAGTTTTTGAGGCCTCTGAAGGGAGGCTCTGCGATGCTTCGGTCTCCAGAGAAGTATCAGAGAGAATCCTCCTGGCTTGTATGGAACGAGCGTCCACAAACCGAATTATTCAAGTTATAACCCGACAACAGCACCACCGAAGGCAGTTGAGAATGAAGTTGCACGTATGACAAAAAAACGCGCCGTTACCTCGACGGGGTGCGCTCACAAATGCAAACCTGGGCGTCTGCAGAGGTGGGGTTTGCGTTCTCCTCGGGTAACGGCAGCAAGAAGTAAACAGAGACAGACTAAGCCAGACAGTTGGAATGAATTCAATGAAATATGCAGGCGAGGAGACGTGGGAGGCAGAGAGCACCTGTACCTGCTTTCATTTTCCTCCCGTCGTCTGCGGGGACCAGAGACACAGATAAAAACAGGAAGCGCAGAGGATGAGAGAGCGAAAAGGCTATGAAGTCTTGTCCCTGGACGGAGGCAGCTGGAGATTAGTGAGAATACAGAAGAACTGGCTCAAGCTGGCTCTCTGGCCACCCATGGCCTTTAAAGCAGCACAGCTTGCTTCTTTGTCTTCTGCTGTTTGATTCCTTCTTGCCAGCTAACTTGTTTTCACTCTCCACCCTCTTATTATGAAAGCTTTAAACATGGAGAGAAGAAGAAATATTAGTCCTTTCACGAAGCAGCTTTGTTCACTCGCCAAATAATATAGATTCTCCATATTCTGATGTTTGTGTAGCCTCGATTGCTTGTTGTACCAGCAGCAGCGCCTCGCAAAAAATGTTCACACTTTTTTGTTTTTGCTGTGTAACAATCACAAAACTGTGTATTTCATTGAGATTTACCAATTCTTTCTACAAACTTCCGCTGCAGTTACGGCTCTGGGTCTTTTGCGTCGTGTGTTCTCTACCGACTTCGCACGTCAGCAGGCTGTGAAATTGTCTGTTGGTGGTTTTTTTTCTTTTGGCGGAATAGCTCAAGCTCAGTCGGAGTGGATGGAGAGCATCTGTAAACAACAATTTCCCAACCTAGTCCGCAGATTCTCAATTTTGTTTTTATTTGACTGGGCCGTTCTGAAACACCGGGACAACGGCGACGTGCGGTGAGGGAGTGTGCAGACACAGAGAGAGGGAGAAAAAAAGAATCATATTTTGGCTCGTGTTTATATTTATTAATCGCAACGAAATGAACCACTCGACTACGTCTAGGAATAACACTAGAAGGAGAGGGGGAAAAGCTCAGAGGTCTGAGAGAGCCAATAGAAATACAGCTTGCAGCGCTCTGTGTAAATATGCAACAACTCTTCCTCTTAACTGACACCATGTTTATTTTCTTGACATCAGGTTTAGCCGTTGAATTCAAATCAGTACGTACGCAGAAACACATGCAGACTATTAAAGGATTTAAGGAGATTTTTTGGAAAGATGCCTATTTTTTTTTCTACTCCTTCCTTCCATGTTACACTGTAGATGATCAGAAAAGCTGTGTAATACACATCTTAGCAGAACTGCTTCTTTGCCACATTCAACAGGCTGGTGTGATTCTGCAGATTTTTTTCTCTCTTCAGATCAGAAGCTGAGGAGCAGAGTGCGAACAATAGTGTCTTCTCATACCGTATCACCGTATCAGTCGTGATAGACTGATGTGTTCAGTCTATCGTGATGATGCGTTATTAAGGCAAATTGCCCGGTAGCAGAATGCAACAATTTCCCCCTGTATTAGGATAATTTCAGGCTTCTGGCGTGACGGTTAAGCTCCTGACATCTGGCCACCGCGCTGCCACTTCACAGCAGAGTGGCAGCCGTTCAGAATCGCTTCCACTTTGCCACAAAAAAAGTATATTTTTTTTTTAATGTGGAATATTTAGAAGCAGGGAAACTTGAGGAGTAGGATGAATGACCGCGCTGGAAATGAGCGCGACTCGTTTGGTCGAATTGTCGAGGTGGTCCGCATACCCATACCCATATTTTAATCACGCTTCAGGCCAATGGAGGCGATCAGAAAACGTGAGTTTGACCATTGATATGGGTGATGCAATGTGGAAGTTGCAGTGTGAGTAAGACATCCCACTCTTCCAAGATATCAACAAAACAAAACAACAGCTTAAATAGATGGCAACCAATCTCGATCTGTTTTGAAAAGTTTCACATCCCGTATAATATGCCACTTCTCTTGATTATTGTAATGGAAATGACAGTAAAATTACACATTAGGGCTGCACCCAGTGAGTCATATAAAAGGTTTCCTAATGAGGCCGACATGCGGGTTGTGTAACTCTGGGGTTCCAAAACTTCTCGATGCCTTGGACCCCCAAACAGTTATTCACTGTTCAATAATTACTACATTTGTTATGCTGCCTCATACTTTTGATTTCAGTTTTACGGATGAGTTTTATTGTCAGGTAAATATATTACAACCACATTAATCACATAACATGTCATAACATGTTATGTGATAATTAAATTTTCCACCACAATCTCCTCTTTTGAAGGGAATGAGAATTAGTAATACTTTATAGCAATGATCACACATCAAATTTTATTTTATCTGTACAGTTCTTTGTTGTTGTTTTTTTTTTTTTATTGCAGCAGCAGCAGCGTCCACATTAGGCCTGCTGAATAGTCACTTTGCTCTTTTTCTCCACAGAAGCTTGAGGAGCAAAGCAGCTCGATAAAACCAACCAATCAGAAACATAAGCATGGCTAACAACATTTTAATACTTAAAAAAAAAATACATATTATATATTGTAATAATGATTGAAGGATATTATATTTTATATGTAAAATGTAGGATTTAAAAATATTATCCCTGTCTAAAGGAGAGAGAGACTCTTTTAAAGGACAATGCCATCCAAAAATAAAAAAAAATCTCCCTTGACCTTGACATGTATTAGGAAGGTGCACAAAGAAAGTAAACAGGTCCAATTAAAATCCACGACAAGACCCAGCAGGAACAAACTCACAATAGGCAGTGAGCTGCTTTTTACGGGGAGGCCAAAAGGTCAAGGAATGGAGACATAACAAGTAAGTGGGAGAGTAGTGAAATGTAATACTGAGAAGGAAAAAGTGAATAATTTAGGGTTTGATGGTAATTGTCTTTTTGACAGTGAATGGCCAACCAGCCAATCTCCAAATCAAATTCCAAGCTGCAAAACTTTAAAATGAATCTCCTCGTTCTTTCCTTTGTGCATAAAATTGGTTGGACTGAACAAGGCTGGATAAGTGTCACGTTGTGGGCACCACTTCCTGTGTTTTCAGGAGGAAAAACTCAATATTATCACCATGTTCGGTGATCTACGGCCTAACCGCAGCGAAAAACCGCCCCGGCATCCACGCCGCCCCGCCTGTGGTGAAACACTCCCCGCCCCGGTTCCGAAACACAACGTTGCACTTAAGTCACAAAATTAATTTCCAAATACAGATGATCAGCATAGCAAATCCCCAGACAGACAGTCTGCCTCAGCACTATTACGTTGGATTTGCTGTCTCGGCTCTAACAGGAAGGCGCGCTGATGTTTGTGAATTTGATGCCTTCCTTCAAGTAAACATAAAGCTGCTTCTCATACGTATGGATCGCTGGGGTTAGGGAGGCTTCGTTACTTATTCAAGCCCCGATCGGTTGTGTTTCCATTAGCATCTGAGGTTGAGGGTAGATTAGATTAATTAATCTTCTCCGGAGTAACCACAGCCGCAGTACGTCGTCTTTACTTTGCGAATCTGTTAACTGCCAGCTGGAAAACTGTGGCTATTGTATGCAAACTTTTGGCTTATTCATTGACACAGCTTGCCTACAGGAGGAGAAAAAACAAACAAACAAAAAAAACTACAGATGCGGCGGAATTTTGTGGAAAATTTCAGATTTTATGTTTCTGTAAAGCACTGGCCTGCAATAACCGGTTTTAGCTGAGTTTGACTTCCAGAATGTAGCAACATTTAAGAGAAGCGAATATTTTTTGTCACCCTGCCACTGAGAATGGTCATTAATTATTCATATCAGGAACAGAGGTGATGTTCCACTGCTGTGAACTAAGACACATTTATTGCAAGGATAAATATATAAAAAAAAAATTTCAAAAAAGGATTTCATGATTGAGAAAAAGCAGGTGACATATAACGTTTTTTTTTTGTGAGAACAGATGAGAAGTGAAGTCGTCGATGTGCATCAGTCTTGGAAAGGTTTAAAAGCAATTTCCAAAGCTTTTGGACCTTGGGTGAATTGAGCCATTATTTACAAATGGAGAAAGCCTAGGACAGTGGTGAACCTGGCTCAAAATTTCTCTAAGATATCAGTAAATGAAACATCATCTGTTGGACCCATCGCCTTGCAGTCTGGCGTGTAACGCTGCTTTCCCCCCCCCGTCGGTTTTGTAAATTGGTGTGTCTTGTGTATTTACAGCCTGATGTGATGTTGGCTAACTGCAGAACAGTGTCCTGCTGTAGAATAGTAATTATGCTGGTGAAGGCCTGATTTTAAAAAAAAAATATATATTCTCTTCCTTTAAAAAGATAAAATAAAATCAAAAGAATATCTCATCCATGAGGTCACAAAAGACCCCGGGACAACTTCTAAAGCCCTGCAGGTATCCCCCGCCTCGGTTTACATCAGTGCTTTGTTGGTCAACGATAATAAAGACGGCAGTGGGGGAGTTCAGCGTCCAAACGTCTACAGACCAAAATGAACTAACATGAAAATCCGCCAAAAAAAGCTGCGGGAAAAATATTCTCTGGACTCATTAAAGAAACATAAAACTTTTTTATTTATTTTTTTTATGAAAAAAGTAACCTAGCATTCCAGTAAAAAAAAAAAAAAAATCCTAAACCACTGAGACGTTCATGCAGCTAACCGACAGCTTGCAGCAATCACTGCAACCACAAAACCTATTCTCTAGCAGAAAATCCCGGCGGAGGGTTTGTGAATATGATGCTTACGTATCTTGGTGCATTATTTTTTTTTTTTTTTGCCATTCTTAGTCTCAGCCTAATCCACTTCGGATGAACTTTTGCTGCTCCTTTAATAAACTCTCTTCATTGGTTTCAGGTCATTAGTGCATTGTAGGAGGATCTCATCCCGTCTCTCTCCTTCTTGCCACAAACTCAACCGCTATTGTCAGACCAGGATAAATAACACCTAGGTTGGAATTAGTTTCACACTCAAGTGCTTCAATTTCATTCAACGGCAGTCTCCTGATAACAAGCGTTACTGTATGCCGCAGACGGCAAGTGTTATCTCGAGCCCGGCTTGGGTAATTGATTTCTCGGCTGCGGCGGTGCTGCAGAATATCTGATATTTGGGCATTTAGAAGGAAACACGGGGAGGATGTTCCTGCTTACCGTCCACGGCTCATGACAGAAACAACGTGGAAATCTTGATTCGTGTGAATGAAAGTGTAGCGTTTTTGGCGCCCGTCGCCAGCTGACTGCGATCAGCCGCCCTGTCGCCGGGGCAGGAAACGTGGTTGTGTTCTGGAAATACGGTGAGAAAATAATACAGCTTAGAATATGCTTTTTTTTTTTTTCTTCTTCTCCTTTGAAGCTTTCAGCTTCTTCCGCAGCACAAAGCAGATGGGGCAAAAACATGTACTATAGATCCTGCTTTTCACCCATTTCTCCCTTTATCAGCAAATTGTTTCATGACAGACAGACAAACAGACGACGGAGCATCCTGTCAGCACGCGCATACACAAATGGAGTAGGGGGAGAAAAAAAAAACACACCTTTTAGTTCATAACCTCTACAGTCTCTATTTCTCCTTCCCAAATCCTCTTTTCTGCTCACCTCTCAGAAGTGTTTCCTTTTGTTGCAAGTTCTATTCACACAGTGAGCACCACGGAGGAACTATAGAAGTTATTTTATTTTATTTTTCTTACAAAAGGCACAAGTCATCACAATAGAAAGGGAAAGAATTTAAACGTCCTTGAGAATGGCATGCATTTTTCAGACTTTTCATTTACTCCTCCCCCCCCCCCACAGTCCCATCTCTGATGTAGTAAGTGGTTCATGCAGGTCTGGTTCTTTGATCCAAGAGACTGAACAGCTGTACGGCAGAATGAAGCTGAAGCATTCAGGAAGAGGTGAAAGGAAGCTACTGCTTTTCATTGTCAGGCTCTGACATCTTGTGTTAATGGATAAATAGCAAAAGGACGGACGGACTGATATGAAAATTTGGACCAGTATCAATATCTGATACTAATATAACTGCTTTTTACTGATATTATATATATTTTGTTATCATTTCGACAGGCCACACCGCTGACTTCACCACCGCTTCTCTGCCTCAGTTAAACTTCCCACAATCCCCTCGCTGCGTCACCGTCACAGTTATTGTTGTTTGGCTTTTTGCATAGTTAACGTTTTAAGAATAGTGGAAGTGTGGGAGTCAGCAGAAAAAGACGAAAAAGTAATTTGAGCCTTGTTTTATTCTCAACGTCTTCCAACCAAAACCAAAAATAGGATGAAGGACAACCGTTGGTGTCTTCTCACCTCATCCCCTTCACAATAAGAGCATACATTCGGGTGTCAAATATATACATTGTATCTGCCACAGAAGGAATCATTCTGACAGGTGGTTAATTTCATCTGAGGATGGAAGAAATAAAAAGTTTCCTTCCACTCTTCATCTCGCTCTTTGAACACGTTTGCTTTTAATGGAGCGCCGACGATCCAGCCAAATTTGCAGTACCGTAATTCCGCCACACTTTGCGCTGTTTGAAAAATTCCAACAATTCCTGAAATTGGAGACGTTGCGGTCTCCAGCCAATATCAGGTTATTACGGTAATTTCACCCCCACAGTAGCAGGGAGTGAAATTAATCTGAGGGGCTACACTTTTAATAGACGATAAATTGCGAAAATAACTTGCTAGATATTGAAAGTTCCAGTTGTTATAGATAAATTAACAAATGTATTTTAGTCACAGGACAATTAAAGAGCTGCGTACAATTGAAATAAGCAAAAAAAAAATCAAGGCAAACATTTGAAACTTGGGTCTAAAAGGTTAAGTCATTCTGAAATCCTGATTCCATCTTTAGGCTCGCCGTCACTAAAAATGCTCTGGGCTTCCAAGAGATTATACACTTAAAAAAGAAATGAGACGGCTTGTCTATTTCGACTTGTCTCTGGATTTTTAATCGCAAGAAATCTGACAACCGCACTCCACGTTTTTTTTTCTTTTGAACACGCTCAGCTGAAAACTACGCCGAAGCTCGGCCTTCAACGTCAAACTGTTTCCTAAAAAGCTCTCCAAACAGATCCGTGTACAAATGGCCCGCTACTTGATCCAATTTGACATTTGCGTCTGAGAGATGTTGAGACCTTCCCTCCCAGCTCATGCCGGCTTGCCGTCGAGCCGGTTGAGTCGCTGTGATCCAGCGGTGAAAGAAAGCAGGCCACTAGGCCATGAAAAATGAATCGCATCATGATGTAGCAGTCGAGCCTTTTTATTCATAGGATGGAGTGAAAAGTCAGGAAAGGTCTAGAGATTTTGTCACATTTTCACTCTTGATTCCTGAACAAAACAGTGAATCTTGTCAAACCTGAGACACGAGAACATGACATCTGAATGCCGGAGCGGGATTAACACACTCCGTGACCCCTGGATGTTGAAGCCCAAGAGCCCCACGGCAGTATTTCCCCACGTCTTTTTCTTTCTTCACGCATTTCTGATTCATTTTCTCTATCCTGTCGCTGC
The DNA here is from genome assembly GCA_903067095.1 of Girardinus metallicus. NCBI lineage: Eukaryota > Metazoa > Chordata > Actinopteri > Cyprinodontiformes > Poeciliidae > Girardinus > Girardinus metallicus. Next base: position 12,763 of record CAEGAE010093904.1, on the reverse strand, counting down.
CCCGTCTTTCAGCCTTTTTGCAAACAGGTGAAACAAAGAGAAGCTCGCTCTGTTTCGCTGGTTCATCAGCAAAAACAAGCGAAAATTTACACTATTCAGTGTGAATTTTCCACCTCTTCACTGTTCGCGCTGTCAGTTAGTCAAGATAAAGTTGTCTGATTAATCAGCAGTGGACAGTTCAGAAGCCAGTAAAAAAAAACATCGGTGCAAAAATAAACCGGAATCTAATAAAATACCCTCTCTTCAGATTCAGATTATTATTTTTTTTTTCTAAGCTTACATTTATTTAATTCGTTATAAATACTCCCTTTAAATTGAGCGTGGCGAAAAAAGGGCCAATCAAATTGATACAGTTCAACATAAAACTTTAATATTTGCTCATTCTTAGGTGTGGAGACTCGTTGATATGATCACACTTCAGATATTCATATCAGAATGAGAATTATAAATGGTAATGTAAGACGCCTTGTGGGAATGGTAAATAAGGTATCCCATAATTGCAGTTTATCATAGGAACAGGTTCAGAAAAAAAAAACATGAAATAAGGAATCGGAATGTGTACGGAGAAACTTTAAATGGTCAGGCATTAAGTTATAATTGTGACTCCTCTTCAACAGGATTCATTTCTTACTGCTGAGAAAAAGCATGAGCCATTATCAAAGATAATAATAGTTCATATCAATGATTTAACCAGCGCATCATCATGCATGCTGCTGGTTGTTTGTTTTGCTCTGCAGACACCTAAAACTATTCATTAGACTTTCCATGTGGTTCCCAGAGAGGCCGACCCGGGCTCTGATCGGAAGACCTCCACAGAGTTGCGGATCAGTGGGGAAGAAAAAGTGAACTTTGATAAAGTTTGAAGAATATTTCGGACCTTCACTTCATGCCGCATTCCGGTTCTCCTCTCTCCAAGCCGAGCGCAGCGAGGAACAAGGGGTGACAAATACGAACCACCTCCTGGAAACACCCAATCTGCAACCGCCTGCAATTACAAAAGCTGATATTTATGGCATACGAGTCATAATTTGCACACATTTTTGCATGTTTGTTTAGTTGAACTGTTATTTGTCATCTGCGAGGCAGCTCTTTCTACAATTATGTTTTTTACTGTTTGTGTAGATGACAGGTGTGGTTGTCCGTAATTATGATCATTATGGTGAGAATATTTATGTAAAGACAGTTTGGCTCATGGAGGAGAACCGATGCGGGCCGTGAAACGCTCCATGTCACGCCGTAGCTTTGGTAACAGATATTGTTTTACTTTAGTTCTTTGTCACCACCCTCCTCAGCTTGTTTCATGCCCACAGCGTGTCATTTTCAACCTTACAATCAGCCACCCCGGCTTCATTTCATTTTAACAGGAAAATGAAATTAGATGGCGAAGAATCTTGAGTTTACTTCCTTTTACCACCTGAATATTGCTTTATATGTTTATATTTGTATATATAAATGGTCACCCTGCAAGATATTCAATGATTTTTTTTCTGATACAAACACCGAACAAGTTCCAAATCAGCAATGGTGTCAATCATAACACCTTTAAGCAAACTCCAAAAACATCTTAACGTTTGCTGTGTGATGAAAATAGAAGGTCAATATGAAAAGTATTTAGCTAAAAGTACAAAAATACATTTTAGCAAAACAACATTTAAATATGCCATGCAAAGCAGATTGTCTCTTGTGTTTAATGGCTCCACCTAAAATCGAACAAAAATGAATGGGACCGACTATAAAGGCAATGTTCAGCGGGTGTATGAAAAGAGCGGCACCTTCCTTGTGAGCCTTTACATTTTACAGCCATGGGTGAAGCCCATATTTTTTTGTCTAGTTGTGCTTAATTGTTTAAATTATAGCTTTAAATTATAGCTCGCGAAGCTAGTAGAGAAAACGACGTCAGCCTCACTGAACACTCGTCCTGCGTTTGAGCTCACATTTTGCTTCAACTTTTACTATGTTGGAAGCGTAACGATCTGGGTCAGCGTAGACAAGCCGCCTGTTTTGCGTACATTTAGAACAGTTTGTGGACGCTCAAAACAAATCAGCGGTACAATGTAGAGGGATGAAGAGGTAGAGCAGAGCTTCGAGGAGTGATATGAAAACGCTGGGTTATTTCTGACTTGTGGCTTTCAAACGGAGCTTAAATTTTCCTGCTTTCATGTCTTAAAGTGGTTACATTTTTCCAGCATCTCCTAAATAATATAAGCAGACATGCTTTGATGTTGAAAATTACTATTTTTAATAGCCTAGGGCAGTGATGCCCAAAATCTTTGCCCCGAGGACCCAAAATTTCCAAATCGAAAGCAGCGGTGGGCCAAGCTGGCTATGAGTGAGATGCTGGATGTTTGTAGTTTTACTTACTGCAAAAATCAGGTTAATGCAGAAACTTGATTGATAAATAATAAACACTTTTTAGCTAAAGAAGATTTTATTTGTCTGTAAAAATTTCACCCTAAAAGATAAACAAGGGTATCGATCAGATTTGCAGCGTTGCAGTCTGCTGCTTTCGCTGATTTGACTGTGTGACTGTAGTATTGTAGATAAACGGAGGGGAAAACTCACCGTGTTCTGCAGCACCAGACATGGGGAACTTTCTTTTTGCCTGATATTTTTGAGCAAAATTCAATTGCTTGAGTTCCGACCAAGCTTAGCCAGTTTTCACCATAACACGTTTAGGATTCATAGTGTGCTTAAATTAAGAAAGCCTATTTATGTTTTCATTGGCTTGACAGTAAACATACAGATAGATTCGTCTTTCATAAATCAAGTCAAGTCCAATTTATTTGTATGGCACATTTCAGCAACAACAAGGCAGTTCAAAGTGCTTTAAGACATCATGCAGTCATCAGTTATGAAACAAGCAACACACATTACATTTTGTTAAAGTCATCCAGCAAATACACATCGGATGTGTTGATCAATGTTTCACTTACGACGAATCAAAGGCAACTCTTAACAGGTGTGTTTTTAGAACTGGGTGTTTCGACTGTCTTGCAGTTTTCTAGGACCTAGCTCCAGATTTGTGGTGCATAGAAACTGAATGATGCTTCAGGAAGTAAATCTCTTCTCTAAGGGGTTACTGCTCATTCACTGTGTTCTTGAACTATATATATATATATATATATATATATATATATATATATATGATTTTGCTGTAATTGTAGAGTTGAAAGGAATTGAATTCGAAAGATTTAAATTTAATCAAAACAGTTTTGTTATCCATATTACAATTAAAATGAATGTATCATGTGTCTTAACCCCTGTTCAGTCCAGTTCTAGTTTGTATTTGTAGATCAACCAATTTCACAGTTTTTGTGGCGCATTTGTTTTAACTACCAACATGATATTTACGTAATTTGGATGTGGAACCATTGATGCCCAGAAACGGTTTACCCGCGGAGTCTTTTACAGTAACTCCACAACTTCTCTAGCAAAGATGGCGGCTGCCATAATTGAGACATGCCATGTAGCAGCCAGCGCAAATAGGACTCCAAATGTTGTTTCTTGGGGTCGGGGAGGGACAGTGGCTTTCGGGACATGCAATTCAGTGACCTTGTACGACCCCCAGGTGATAAATTCTGTAAAACATGTCGGTAGTTTAGTTATTTTCTCGCTGCTGAGTTCTGATGCTAACGTTATTCGTGTGGAGTGTTTGTTTAAAGCGCCGAAAAAACATTTGGGTTAACATGAATAGTTTGAATTTCAGGAAAGAAGAGTTGTCGCTTTGCTGAATGGACACAAAGGGAGAGTAAATGCAGTCAAGTGGGTTCACAAGAAAGACAATGGTGAGTGTGGAGAAGTTTTTTTTAATTATTATTATTTTATTATTATTTTTTATTGTTAAGCACATTGGACATTTGTACAAAACCATGAGGTGTGTAAAGTGCGGGGAAGTAAAGTTAGCATGCAAACTCAATACAGAAACAATACTTGAAAAATGTAACCAAATATGACAGCAACGTGTCAATACTTGTTAGTCATGATCTAATGGCCAGGATCTTCAGTGCATCCGCAATAATTGACAGTTATTAATTCTTTATCTTTACCACTTCATTATCTAACTTAAATTTACTGGTTTGTGTGAAAATCTATTTCTAGGAAAGCTCCCTAAGGTCCAACTTTGTGTGGAATTCCTAGGTAGTGATAACCGTGGGTAATATCAGGTTTACACTATTGCACATAAGTAAATAAATAAAACCTATATTTGTTAGATTTGTTAGTGAAACTCAAAGATTCACTAACAAAAAAACCAAATCAACGACATCAAAACGGGGTGAATATTAAACATTTTCTGTTACAGTAAATTCATTTTGGTGTGGCAAGCAATGCATTTGATTCTTTTGGTAGGCTACGCCACCTGCTGTTGCAAATGGATAACGGCATGTGGCCACATCTCCACGTCAGTTTCCACATCAATGTTTCTAAAAGTGACGCTTTTCCGATGTGCATTTCTCTTGATTAATTTCTTACATATCAAATGGTCTTCTGTGTGGTGTGATGACTACTAGAAAGTCAGTTACTGAGGCTGCAAAAATGTTAACTTATTGCAATGCATTCAGACATACCTTAGTCGTTTTATTTCAGATTATATTGACATTTAACACACTTTTTAAGACATATAAAGTCTTCCATGTGACTTGTGGTATTTTTGCAGAATAGATAAGTTTAGCAAAGAATGGCCTGTACTAAGGATTTTTTTTAAATCTATGTTGGTATACCACGAGGGACTCAAAGTTGTTTGTAAATTATCTTAACATCATTCCTTGATTGATGAACAGCTGTGTCCGTAAGGTCATTGGTGATGTGGTTCTATCTTGATGTTGTGCCAGAACACACGTGAATACCAACAAACTGCCAGAGCATCTTCTTTATGTGGATATTCACACTTACTGCTTATCACTTAATCAATGCATTTGTTTAGCTATCATATATTTGTTAAATTGCTATTGAGTTTATTAGGGAACCACTTACTTGTTGAAGTTTTTTATTGTTGTTTTTTTTTGTAATCTCAGCTACAGTTGAAAATAGGCAGAAGCAAAACTGCATTCCCTGGCTAAAGTGACTGTAAAACACTATACACCACATTTTACAGTTAATTCATCAGTTTTATTCTGAAAGCAATAACTCGATCACACATTGGAGTTGTTTTTAATTCAATTGCGTAACATTTTATACAAGTTGCAAAGACAGTAAAGCACTCTTTCACTCCCTGCTTTTGTGTCACGAAACAGTTTTGGTTCAATAGATTATGGCAATTTCAGATGGTTTACATTTAGGTTTTATTTACTTTAGAGGTTGGTTTTATTCTAAGAATTTTTTTATTTATTTTGCATTTCAAAAAATTTTCATTTTCTTTTCATCATAATTGAGAATGTTAGACCCACTTCACTACTTCCTTGTGGAACATTTAATTATGTTTGTATTAAAGTATTGTTTCTACAATTTAAGTCCTCTCACTGACCTCACCTAATATTTGCATTTAGATTTAAGAAGTCCTCTTTGCTGTAATAATGTCATATATGAATTTATTTATTTATTCAATTATTTGTTGTTTTTTGTAAGGTGACCTTGTGTTTTCCAAAAGGCCTTTCTGAAAATGTTTTATGTACAAGGCTCCGTACTCTTTATTGAACCATTTTGTCGATAATGAGTTGTAAGTAAATTCCGTTGTGTTGATTTTATTGTCGCAGCATCAGAGCGTCATGTCGTCTCAGGAGGTTCAGACAATCGGATCATCCTCTGGGAAGCTCAACCTGGGAAGGTAAACTGCCTACATTTCAACTTTCCTGGGTCTCAGGTGGCTTCAGCTGCAGTGTTTTGATTAAAAAAAAAAAAATTCTGTGTTTGTCTGTGTGTTGTGCAGATGATATTTTTATGGTACACATTGTAATTTTAGTGATGAAAAATAGAAGCTTTGAATACAAATGTTTTGTGTAATGCCATAGTTCGTCCAGTCAGTGGAGTGTAAGGGCCACACAGGTCCTGTCAATGCTGTGGATGCCATCTACCTGGAGGACTCCAAGATCCTCATTGCCTCTTCTTCATCTGACTCCACAGTGAGATTATGGCTCTGCAGTGACAACAAAGAAGGTAATAAACAAGTAAAACAGATATGGAAAGTATTTGGAAATTATTTATCACGATCTCAGAAACCCAGAAGTTAACAGTGATGTGTATATTTTTGTGAGCCTTGCTATTTTTTTTTTCTTTTAATAAAACCCCTCTAAAATGTTCACATCTGTATTTCACTACTTAGCAGAAATTGTAGAAATAACTGTTTCTCGTAAGGGGGCATTATCTGTTGTTTTTCTCAAGTGTGCTATTATGAAACCTCTGCCGATGAAAGCAACTCGGATCCATCGGTAATCAATGTTTATAGACCAGTTTTTAGCTTCCACTTTTCTTTGTAAAAGGCTTGAATTGTTTCAAATGATAATTCACTTTACAGTATTGAATTACAAGCCAGTTTTGTCTCCAAGTAGAATCACTGAAGAGAAATGGCTCCAGTTAAAATCGTCAAACATCAGCAGTTACTTATAAAGAGCTCCTAGTTCCTATTTCAGTCCTGTTTGATCTTATTGCTGCATTCGACACTTTCTAATTTGATGACGTCATACTTCAACAGCTTTAACAGGTTAAGTTTTAACTGCTTTTTATTATACCTTGGATAAGAGTTTCCATGTTTCAACACAAAAAAGGAATCTGGCTGATTTTTATTTAAACCAGAAAAGCAATCATTACTACTGCTGAAATGATATAGAACTCAATATTTTAAATTATAATAATGTTGTAAAAACATTTGTTTATTATATTAATTTCATACATAGGTTTAGAAAAAGAGGAAACATTTCAGTAGGCATCCATTTTCTATACCTTAATTCCTGCAGGTTCAGTGGGAGCGGGGCGGATATGATTCCAAACAACCACATTTTTCTTTGTTGTACATAGAAAAATTGTACAAAATTGGCCAAGGATCCTTTTCTTGGCCAACTAACCAGCGGTGAGCATCAACAGGTGGAGAAGGGGGATTTTAAACCATGGAAATGTTGTGATGGAAAATTTTGATCAGTTTGAACTGCAACTCTTTTTATATTATCTCTGCCTTGATAATATTAAGCAGACCATGAAGAGTTTATTTATGGTTTATTTGAATTGCAACACTGTAAGACGCTATTAATGATATTTTGTGCTTGGTTTTGTAGTTCATTGTTCTCTCTGTACCTTATGACTAAAGTAGATATCAGTTACACTGTTCAAAACATTGTTCTTGTCTTGGCTGATTCAGTCTGTTATTAAGCTTGTGTCATTTAAATGTTCTTCCTTCTTTATAAAATATTGATTGAACAAATATCCTATACTAGATTTTTTTTTTCAGTGGTCAGTTGATGTTAGGGGGTCAAACTGAAAAATACAATCCCAGTGATTACTATGTGGTTTTGACAGAAATATGTTTTGACACCTTGGTGTCAGTGGAGCTTCAAGTTATCGCCTTCATCTGCTTTTCCTCTTTTCAAGTTGTCTGGGATTTGACTTTCCTTTTCCTGAGTGTTTTTTTTTTTGTCTACCTGTCACTGCAAAAGGACACAAGTGAAGCTTTACTGTCTTTAGAAGTATCTCTGAAAACTAGAGATAAGTTTAGCTTGAATTTCTTGCTCCAATGTAAATATTACATTATCTAGTTTCCTCTTTTTATGCATATGGTGGAAACATACTTAAAATAGACATTAGAAGTCTTTTTGAGTCCTATCATCGATTTGTTTACAATTGTGTGACTGTGTCGCTGAAGCACATCTAAAAATGTTTCCATGTGGATGTCTCCTCAGTTGAGTGCCTCCATAATGTATCATTTGGGAGCAGTTTCATGATGGATGTCTCTCTAGCTCTGTTGCCAGGCACTGGAGGTAAGCACAAGCTGCTCTTTCAACATCCTTTATGTTGCACACACATTTTTCCTTTTACATCATTCTTCTCGTTTTGGTTTGTTGCTGTGCTCTTCCACCTTCTCTGCATATTAAAACTGATATTCAGATATTAAGCCCATGGTTTGTGTGTTTTCTTTATGTGTATTTCTAGTTCCCATTCTGGCCTGCGGGGGTGATGACTCTAGGGTACATCTGCATGTGCAGGAGAGCGGTCAGGTAAGCTAGCCTCACTTCTCCCCCAGGTGTAGGTTGTTCATGAATCCTAATTGTTTAATCTGAGCCTCTGAGGCCTGAAGGCAAGTACTGACTCTATAAAATGGCTCCCTTGCAGCTGCAGAAAGCCATGTCACTGCAAGGGCATGAAGACTGGGTTCGTGGAGTGAAATGGGCATGTACCGGTGAGTTTGTCTGTTAAGGTGCAACCAGCACACTGTAAACTTGAAAGCCAGTTTCTGTTGCCTCATTAGCAGATTCAAGGAAAGAAGAATTACATGAGTTTATATGCTTTTGAAGTATTCATTATGACTGGTAAAATACATGAAAAACAGCTGTCGCTTTGACTAACAAGCTTAAGACATCAGGAACTTCTGGTTTTGCACTTGTAAAATAACCTTTACCCTTACCTTTATTAGTTGTAATCATTGACAAAGAATCGTAATAATCAGTTTTATTATTTTCAAGTGTTATCTTATTAATTAAAGCATTGAATGAACCAAAAGAGAAAAAAAAAGACTGACTGAGAGGATGTATTTATACTTGGACTGGCATTGCTGGATTAATGGTGTAGTTGCAAAAATAAAAAATTGAAATAGGATAATTCTTTAACTGTCTTTTTTGTTTGTTTTTTTTTGTTTTTTTTCCCCATGTAGCTTGGTCGTCAGATAATTGGTGGCTCTACTGGCCTTAGGTGAAGGTTACAACCTGATACACTGGGCTGGTCAGGCAAAAAAAGAAAATCTTACTTTATAATTAGGATGTCAGTGTCACAGAAATATAGTTTCTAGAGTGATGCAGGTGCTTTCTCAACTGTCTTTAAGCCATTTTAGAATAAACATAAGCTCTCTTGTCACAATTGCGTGCGGGCTTGGCAGACTTTCAGTCAGAAACCAAAACAAATTATAGTTTGTGTTATCAAGTGTCAGTGCTTTGATTGACTTAATAGCTTGGCATCTTTCTCGAATGAGGAATTTATAGCATTATGATAATATGTCTGTCTCTTTTGGCACGGATGAAACTGGACTAGTCACCACAGAAAAAAGCTGACATGCATTATGTATAAAGACAGGGACATTCAGCAGAAAACCAGCATGGGCTTTGTCTGCCACCTGTTTGTGTGTTGGCTTGTAGTCCTGCTGTCTTATTGGCTACATCACTGTTAGATGCTAACCTCTCATTGATCCCTGATGGAGCAGCTGTTAAATTCTCTGGACATGATACCTTGGGGTATGATGATAATTATAACCAGAAAATTAAGGCTAGATCCCTATTTGTCCAACATTTAACAGCATAATCACAATCATCTTTAATTTAAGATGAATTCTAATACAATCTGAGCTCATCCCATCTGTTTAATTTGGCCATCTTTGTCCTTTGCTCCTTTGCTTAATACCCCAACCTTATGCACATGGCTTTCAAATCAAACTAAGCAAAGATATTTGCAAAGAATTCTCAATACTTATAATGCAGCTTAGAAAAGAAAAAAGAATACAAAGAAACATATTTAAAACTAACAGTAAAAAAACTTCAATACAATTAAGAATTTGATGTGTAAAACTGCTATTATAAAAACAAAAATATTTAAAACTGTAAAATAATTCTTTAATGAAGAGAAGAAAAAAAAACAATCCATTAAATGTAAACTGTACAAGTTTCAGTGTTCACATATCTGTCTGGGTCTTTTTTTTCACATGAAATGTAAAACTTATGAGGCTAGCCAATTGTTTGTTTACAGGTGGCAAACAATTTTGAAACTGGGGTCCTTTAAGTGAGACAAATGTATTAAGAACTATTTAAAAAAATCTTACAATGATGCCACTTTGCTCCTGATCTAAAACTTTCAATGCTTAATTGTATAAGGACAACATAGGTTTAAAACACATTGACTAGTTTGGTCAATCAAATTTGCAGCAATTTAGTGTTTTCATTGGTCTACTTCATTGGTCTATTCTTACTTTATGATACAGAACATTTCCATTTTCCCCATTTTTTGTGTGATATTAATAAAACTAAGCTGAACTCACTCTTTGCAGGTCCTGCATTAAAAATTACCAAATGACATTTTATGACCACAGTCATAAACATTTATGAAGACTCCTTCATGTTCATTACAGGTGTTATGTTTATGACAGTGTCATGTCAGTCCTCCCCTCATCTATTATATGCATAATATAAAGTAGATGTTGTGTAGTGTTCCACCTATAGTGGAGATTTCACAACAACGTTTTCAGTATTGGACCTTGTAACTTTGAGGCTTCTTAGAGAGCAGATTTTCAGGTTTTCTCTCTCCGTGTCTCATTCAGGGGACGAGCTGTTATTAGCCAGCTGTTCACAGGACTCTCTCATCAGAGTGTGGAGGCTCTGTGCCAAATCTGGCACAGACACCCACACAGAAGATGATCACACCGTCATCAAAATGAAAGAGGACGTTTTTGAAGTGAAGGACAGAGGTGAATGGACCAGCCAGACTTGATTACAGAAAAATGTGTTAATTAAGCAAATGAGGAGAGCTGCTTTTTTTTTTTTTTTTTTAATAGAGAGAGACTTTCATGTTCCCTATAATCAGTACAACATATATTTGTATTCGATTTAATACCAGGGCATGTTTACTTGATATTACTGACATGTTTGTTGTCATTTGGCGGTTTTGTTCTTTTCACAGGAATGGTCTCAAGGTTTGCAGTGTCCCTTGAAACTGTCTTGGCAGGACATGAGAACTGGGTTTATGGAGTCAGCTGGCAACCCCCTGTCTATAAAGGTAGTCTAAATTAAAAAAGCATTAAGGCTTTTTCCAAGGACTCCTGCACAGCATTGAGTAATAGTTGAATTTGTCATTATGCAGTTATGGAAAAAAGAAGATAATGTGGTATGAAAAAAATGTTAATCGTTTCTTATTTCATGGTATAAAAGATAAAATAGAAGTTTCTGAAGAAAAAGGTACACTTGAATTTATTTATATTTTGATGTCCTTACATGAAAAATGGAAATGTCTTTTTCAGTGCTTATGTTTTTTTGTTTGTTTGTTTGCAGTTATTTAGACTATGGCTTCCAAACTGAGTCCAGCTTAGATGGCAATCACAACAATTAAGATCACATTTTTAATTTTATTTATTTCAATTATTATTTATACTGTGTTAAAATATCACATATCAGAAGTTGAGATTCAAAAAATCTGTATTTATTTTATGTTTGAGTTTTTTAGGTTCTGAAATAGAACTGATCAAAGAGTTTCGATATGCTATAAAAGCGGTTCATCCCTTTACGACACTGCTGAATCGGATAGAATCGGTGTCATTGTGCTCCTTCTCGATTTGTTAAACATGTAAACAAATAAAATCCAATTAGGTAACGGTTTTGTTCTCAACTTTTCAACGTAATAAAAAACATCTAGACATATAAGGTTGTAGAAACCATGTTAGTCTCTAACAATGCCCATTTTTAGGATCCTATGAAATTATGGTTGGTTGGTTTTTATAATTTTTAATTCCTGCTTTGCATAATCTGTTACTCCTGTGACTGGCACAACATGTTTTAGATTTTCTAACATATAGCAAAATAGTTTTATGGGCAGATTGAAATGACATGGTTGGATGAACAAGAAACCATTCACTCCTTTGAATTTGAACTTGGAACAAACAACTTGAAACTGGATCTGCAAAAAATGACTTGTGAATACAAGTGAGAGCCCCTGTCCCAATAGTCTACTATGAACAAGATTAGCTGTGAACGTTCATCTTGTAAGCATCCGAGTGTCTTCGTCTCCCCCTGCAGGTGGTGAGCTGCAACAGCCTCTTATTCTACTCTCAGCGTCCATGGACAAAACCATGATCATCTGGGCTCCTGAGGAAGGATCTGGTGTCTGGGTAGAGCAGGTAGATGTTGACTTTAATAGTATGATGGTTTATGCAGACACACACACGCACGCACATGTCAAATCCATCATTCTCTGCTGCCAACACGGGGCTTTCACAACCCAGTAACAGTGCCAACCTTCCTTTCAGTCTCTTCTCTGGCCATAGTCCACCTCTCCTGCTTTGTCTCTACTATCTCAGTTCCCATTCTTTCTGAGATTGAGGTGTCAGAAATAGCATTGACAGACAGTAATGAGGAGGATCTGAGACTTCTGCACTACTGAATTTAGACAAGCTGATATCGTCCTCTCGGATGTTTAACTCTTTCACCCTCCCACCCTTTCTTTTGCAGCACATTTCCCAATACATAAAAGTAGAGGGTGATGAGAAGCTTCTGTTCAAGCTCATTTTTGGTTTTTATTCATTTAATGAATGACAAAATGTGAGAAAAGCAGTGGCTGCTGGTGGTGATATTTGAAGGGTGGGCTAATATGTCACACATGGAATTAAAAAAAAGAAGAAAAAAAAAAAAAAATATATATATATATATATATATCCATCCATCCATCCATTTTCTGTTCACCCTTCGTCCCTTAATGGGGTCGGGAGGGTTGCTGGTGCCTATCTCCAGCTACGTTCCGGGTGAGAGGCGGGGTACAACCTGGACAGGTCACCAGTCTGTCGCAGGGCAACACAGAGACAAACAACCATGCACTCACACACTCACACCTAGGGACAATTTGGAGAGGCCAATCAACCTGACAGTCATGTTTT
>CAEGAE010093903.1:0-25668 GCA_903067095.1 Girardinus metallicus | reverse complement strand
TGATGAAGTCACAACTGATCTTTATAATGTTGAGGTTTTTTTCCCCTGACCCCCTGGTGAGTCAGGCTGAACAAGAGCCAGGACGGCTGTCTGATGTTGTGAGGGAAAAGTATAGGTTTCCAGAAGTTACTTGTTCTTGTTTTCATCTTTTGTCCTTATATTGTTCTAAAGTTTGCTGTTTTCAATACTATAGGATGACGATAATATACTTTGCTTTAATTTGTACAGTTATAAATGTTATAAGTTAATTACTAAACACAATACAATATTGTATTCACTATCTGAAGTCAATTAAAACAGTATCATGTAGACTTTGTTTCTGCTAAATCATATATAAAATGTCAGTACTGTTAGTAATTATTATACTGGTTTTTCACCAGTTTATGATCTGTTCATCATCACATCAACATCTCCAGGGAGAGACTGAAGGTGGAAATTAGCATATTTTTCTATAACCTGCTGCCATGCATCCATCCTTTTAAAATGTTAGTAAAAATGTTGTAAAATTGTCTCTGGGTGGATGAACAGCATAAACAATATAATTTTAGAGTTATATAGTTATGAGTGAACTTTGAAATATTTTATTTGTCATTCCAGAAAATGTAGAGAATTTTTTGTTTTGAATTTTTTACATAAAACATGAAGTAAAATTTGGCCTTTGGCAGGTTTTTGTCTACTTTTAAACTTGCTGCAAATAGTGACTCATCTACTGTATGCAGACTGTTGCATATATTAGTCAATAGAACAATTTAATAGTTTTTGTAGTCATAGTTCTGCTTGAAAATGAATGTGAGTCTATGGCAGCTATAGGAAGGGGAGAGGCGAGGACCACCAAACTTGGTGGACACCTGGGGGGGCCCAAGGGGAGTATACACACCGAATTTCATCACGCGAACCCTTAAACCTTTTGGTTTAAGGCTCCCATTCATCGTTTTCTCCAATGAATGGGAGTCAATGGCAGCTATGCCAAGAGAATGAGCCGCACCCACCAAACTTGGTGGACACGTGGGGCCCCTCTCACAGACTCTCTGGCACAAGTTTGGTCCCCGTGACGATTATAGTTTTTCAGCTATTTTGAATGAACCAACTCATTTTCTGGTTTTCAGCCTATATCCTACTCTGGGCCGGTTGGCCTGCAAAACATCTGATGCAGCACCTCCAACTCTCACCCTGGCGGTCAAGTCTTGGCTGGCTCCATCTAGTGGATGAAAAAAAGAACAGCAGCCCAGCACTTCTTGGGTTTGATGTCACAAAATGGACTGCTATTTTGGACATTTTTGCAGGCTGTTTTAGTGCGTGCAGCTCTCACCAAACTTCTCTAACACTCACACATATTTGGAAAGCAAACGAAGCACTAAAGACGACTTCTTTAAACATTTCCAGGTGTTTATTTCATTGTTTTGGGACAAAACTATCATGGATGTTTCTGTTTTTAGTTTTGTTATTTGCTGACAAATATCACAGTGCACTGTCTCTTTGGATGCTGTGAGCTTTGGATGCTGTGAGCACACCGCTTGACATCTGCTGAACCAGATGTCAAGCGGTGTGAGTGAGATCTGGTTGTACTGAATCACGTGGTGACAGGCCTGTCGAGTCTTGGCTGGCTCCATCTAGTGGAGCAAAAAAGCAACAGCATATGAGACCCTGTTGCAGAGATTTTCCTATTCTTTAAATGATTTAGTTTATCGTTACGAGTAGTGTTTGCATTTTTAGTATAGTTAACATTTCACATATGATGCTGGGGAAAACCACTTGTAAACCTCTTTAATGCACACACACACACACACACACACATTTTTTTTTGCTTGTAACGAAAAGCCACCCTTTGCTCAGGGCTGATAAATAGCACGTCACATGTCTGTCCGCTCGGAAGGACGTGCTGAGCACGTAGAACCAAGTCCCAGCTCGCCATCACCTTCATAGCCTTGTACTAGGACTGAAAATGAATGGGAGTCTATGGCAGCTATAGGAAGGGGAGAGGCTAGGAACACCAAACTTGGTGGACACCTGGGGGGGGGGGGCATGGGGAGTATACACACCTAGTTTCATCGCATGAACCCTTAAACATTTTGAGTTATTTCTGATGAACCGTTTTCTCCAATGAATGGGAGTCAATGGCAGCTATGCCAAGGGAATGAGCTGCACCCACCAAACTTGGTGGACACATGGGGCCCCTCTCACAGACTCTCTGGCACAAGTTTGGTCCCCGTGACAATTATAGTTTTTCAGCTATTTTGAATGAACCAACTCATTTTCTGGTTTTCATCCTATATCCTGACCCTAACCCTAACCCTTAACCCTAACCCCTAACCTTTTCCTAATTCTAACCGCTTCCCATCCTTGACCCTAATATCTAATCAGGACCACCCTCCTTTTTTCTAATCTGACCTTTCAACTTTCTCTTGACCTAACCTTCACCTTTGATCTTTACCTTTTTCCTTTTACGCAATTTCATATTCAGCTTTCTCTAAAACTTTTAATTAAACAAACTTTTTCAGTGTTTTCCAATTTTTATTTTTTTTTATTTTTCTGACAATATAAAAATAATAATAAAAAAATTTATTCATAACACCAACTTGGGTTACTTACCAGAGAAGTACACGAAGGGAAACGAAGTGGGAGGAGCTTCAGGGGTGGAGCTTGTATATAACACAACAGCAGCGCCACCCTCCCTCTCTTCATTCATGCTCAGTTCAGCCTGGCGAAAACACAAAAACACAAAAAACATTCTTTTTCATTAAAAGTTTCAGTGTGCCTTTGCCTGAAGAAGGCCCATAGCGGCCGAAACGTCACAAAAATTGTCACACATTTCTTTTTTTTTCTCTCTTCTTTCTGTTTATTTAAATTTTTTTCACTATTTTTTACTTACATTTATAAATAAATACATAAATAAATAGATAAATAAATAACTTAACTATTATACATATATACATTCATAAGTTAATTAGTATACACACAATTCATATATATAAAAATCACACTATTCACAATATTGCATAAGAAATAAAGCCGAAAGGACTTATTGACATTAACAAACATAAAAAATAAAAAAAATGATGGAGCCGGGAGATGATTGGACTGTAGTGAGGTATGGGAGGAGACGCGAAAGGCCCACAGAAGAAAAGTTAGAATTGTCGGTAAGAAGGCCCGCGCACCTCCTGTCCTGTTTCAGGGACAGGCTCAACCCTTTGTTCATAACCCTAACAATACTAATTGAATCAAATGCAACGGTGAGGCATTTGATGCCTGTACAATGTGTTGTGTTGACATGGGGTATGGCTGACTGACATTTGATGGGATCAAGTCCTTTAAACTAATACGGCAATCAGTTGAATGATCTGCATGTCAAAATGCAGTGCTACATCTAAGACTAGTGTTACAGTTTCCAAATTTGCTAGCCATTGCTCTCCTTTGGACACTCACGGAGTCCCCACAGCACACATTAACCAGTTTTACCTAGTGTGTTAGATGCTGGAACGAAGTTGTTGCCCAGAAGGACTTTTAACTGCATGTGTGTTGGGTCCCCATAACTCATATCTGAGGTATTTGTAAAACACTAAACCCAGTTGCAATGCCTGAAAATGTAGATTTGGATTATTTCTTTCACATAGTGTTTAATATAATTTAGGGCTTTAGTTTACAATTTGTAGTCATGATTTTTTGGTTTCATTTGGAAAATGTATTTGTTCAAGATATTAGTTTCCATTGAAGCAGTCTATTGTACATGTTTGTATACCAACAACTCTTTGTTAAATGTTCCAGACATTGACCAGTGCAAGCGTGGAATCGACAGAAATGGACTCCAGTCTTCCGTCACTTTGTTCAGGCTCTCAGAGGAACATTGATGACCCTGAGGAAGACAGAGCTTCTAAACAGGTAGTTGTCTCAGATGGCATTGGATGGTCACAAGTCCTGAAGAGCACTGCGTGTAGAAGTGGATCTGCTGTGCTATATTCAAGAATTTTTCAATCTATCTGAATAGTTTTTGAACTTTGCTTATTAAGTGTCATTTTTTAAGGACACTAATTGCCCCCACAGCACACGTTAACCAGTGTTAAGAGTTGGAGCAAATTGATTTTCAGGAAATGGTTGCGTTATGTTTATGGTATACAGTACCTTAAATTCTTCTTAATTTGTTTCTTAACTTCTGTGAAAGCTTTCTATTGTCTTCGTGAGAAAAAGAAATCAGCCATTCATTTTTTTAAAATAAGGAATCTTCAATTATCTTAATATCAAATCTCCTTAACAATCAAGTTATTTAATAATTTGTTGGTTTTACTTTCACTTTTTTAACTTTCATGGCTATAGTTTCTTTGCTGAAATAAGCATGTCTATCTCTATTCCAGAATATCACACAGTGTCTTGATGAAAAAAAATTAATACCTAAGTTGAGCCGTACTAAAAGTGTCATAGTAAGTTTTTCTTCATCTTTTCTTTCACCCACTATTGCACAGAGAACAGCTATGTTTAAAAATGAAACTGCATATTCATTGTTTTTGTCCCATATAGATGAAAAATATGGATCTTGAAGTTTCTGACGACCTTTTTGACCTTTTGAGGAAATCACTTCTGCTATTGGTAAGATTTTTGAAAAGTTACTATGCAATATAAGGTATTTTACAGATACTTCTTGTTAGTTTTTTTTCACTTTATGTATAACCTGGTTTGAGAACACAGTTGAGTTGTTTGTAACTAAAGGGAAACATTCTTATAGGATGTCCTAACTCTTAAGAATTAGAACATATTTCTAAAATAGATTTTTTTCTTCAACAAATCTTTATTTTCCTTAAGTACAACACAAGATGGGCTGCACAGTGGCGCAGTTGGTAGAGCTGTTGCCTTGTAGCAAGAAGGTTCTGGGTTTGATTCCCGGCCCGGGGTCTTTCTGCATGGAGTTTGCATGTTCTCCCTGTGCATGGTGGGTTCTCTCCGGGTTCTCCAGCTTCCTCCCACAGTCCAAAAACATGACTGTCAGGTTAATTGGCCTTTCCAAATTGTCCCTATATGTGAGTGAGTGGGTATGGTTGTTTGTCCTGTATGTCTCTGTGTTGCCCTGCAACAGACTGGTGACCTGTCCAGGGTGACCCCGATAGGCACCGGCACTTCCTGACCCCATTAAGGGACAAGGGTGAACAGAAAATGGATGGACAACACAAGATCTAAATTGCTGTATTCACAGTTAATGTTATCATGATAAGCATGCTACTCTAATTTTCGTAAAACCATCAGAAGTGCAAACCCTTCCTCAAAATAGAAACAAAATGACACCACCACCATCCAGGAAATGTACCCCACCACCCTCATCCTCAACAGATAATGATCAAGAGATACCATTGAAAGGCAGCACCACAAGACCTTGCTCAAAAGGTAAACCAATACAACCCTTATGTGCTTTCACTCAATCCACAACTCATAGAGGGGTGTAGGGTGTTGTGCGAGGATTGGGAGTGGGCCTTAGAATTGATTTCTAGTTCTTCCTCGCCCCTCACACCTGCAACCTCTTAGTGAACAGCCCGGTCTGTTGTTCTAGCAGTCACACTCCCATCATTTATTCACCTCTCTATCATTCTGCCTTGCTGTTCAATGACAATATTTATAAATGTATTTATTATTAAATGAGTTCTGAAGTTTCTCAGTTTGCTTAACTGATCATTTTTAAGGCAAAGGACCTGTAAAGAGAACACCGTGGACTGCAGACGAAGTTCATGCCGTCGAGAAACACCTGGGTGCTTTCATAAAATCTTTCACAGTGCCAGGAAAACATCACTGTGAAAAATGCTTAAAGGCAGAACCAGTGGATTTAAAAAATCGAACATGGCAAAATTGGAAATTTTTCATTCATAACCGTATTACAACTAACAGGAAGAAGCTTCAGCGCCGTTAAATAGGCGTGCTTTATATATTTAGTTTTCCTTTTTCTATTTAAGTTCCAATGACTTGTTTGATGTGTTTTTTACATGCTGCTTCAGTGTTAATTTAGAAGAAGCATTATTTTTCTTTTCACTGTTTTAAATGTTTATTTGAAAAACTTGAAGTGTAGGTTCATCTCTGACAACTTTAAGATAAGGTTGTTTTTTTGTTGTTTTTTTCTGATACAGCCACTAGGCGTATTTGTTTTTATGTAATCATTTTCTGATGTTAGTGATAAATTATTGATCATTCTGTTTAAATCTAATTAGGCTAATGGAATATTTCAGGAAATGGAACAAAGATCGCCACTAGGTAAGTTAGTATGTGTAAATTATGCAAATAATATGTAAATCTGGTCCCCATCTGATGTGTTTTTTAGAAATTTAATGAGTCCCCTTGAAGCATGGCCCAGCAGGTTGATGACCCTACTTTTGAAATTGAGTTACCTGAAGTTGTGTATAGGGTAATACAGCTATAAGTAGTGGAAAATATTTTTTATGAGTTTGTAGAACCACTAGAAAGTGTGGTCCCCACAAGTGATGATAGAAAAGTTAGTCCCCACTTCCCATGGAAACCAGTCTTAGTGTGCGTGCGTGTGTTCATCAATGCCAATATAAAAAAATTCATCAGAATCAGTTTTATCAATTGTAAACATTGTGCCAAAATTCAGTTAAATAATCTCATCAAGAAGTTCAAAATGTTGTCTTTAGATTTTTTTATTCACAAATATAATAGCGTGTGTGAGAAAATGTGTCGGAGCGGGTGGCATTCATCAACTTAAAATACTTTGTACCAGTGCTCCATGAAGGGACTGACTGTGGCTAAAGCCAATACAAGCTTTAACCACATTCAGTATGGTGTCACTGCCACTTTGGGCACCACTGTTGTAAAGAGTGGAGTTGGTGTCACATCCCGGGTTGTTAGGTTGTGTTGTAGTTTGATTTGATTCTAGTTTCATTAGGGTTAGGTTTATTCTGGTAGTTAAATTTCTGCTTTCTCTCTCTCATAATGTTTTGTGCCTTTTGTCCAGGCTCCCTGTTTCCCCCATGACTTTTTGTAAATGTCAATTCTTATATTTTCATTAAAATATTCATCAACTCTGCCTGCTCTGCATTTGGGTCCACTACCTACCAATTCAGGTTGTTATAAGTCTAACATTTTTTTAGTTTAATTTTATGTATGATATTTAATATTTTGATTTACCCATTTTATTTAATTTTGAAGGTTTGCGAATCTCTTGGGAATACTGCCATATTTAAAATATATTTATTTTTCTGGATTGGCTTAAAGTATTTTTTGAAAGTGAACTTTTAGCAGGTATTAAACATACTTTTGAATTCTCCTCAAATTTCAGATTTACTTTTTTGTTGGATGTAATTTTCTGATATGTCATATTTTCAAAAAGGGTAACAATCAAAATCAAAAGGGATTGCTTTTTACGAGGCTAATGTGCATTACTAAAATCTATCTTAGATTAAGCTTTTGAAATAAATACATTTGTCTGTTCATAGTTTGAAAGAACAATACAATATTGATGACAATACAACATCAATATTTAATCACGTTAATGCTAGAATATGTTGCTGCATAATTAAACCTTTAACATATAATTTCATGCATTCCACCAAAACAGCTTCATTGGAATCAGACTAGATTAGACATTGCATTTATAATACAGAATTTTAAACTGTGCACTCATGTACAAGATTAGATTATGTATATATTTGTTCTACGCACAATTCTGAGTTTTGTCCTACAGAACCGCAACAAGCAGCGGGACATTAAAAAATGAGTGGAAAACTAGCAAAGCTGTAGATTTCAACTATTTCAAAGATCACAAGTTACAATGTCTGGATCAAAATTTGTCTGACAATGAGTAATAGCTTATTTCTGCCAATAGGTGGCGCAATTTCTTTGATTAAAAACCTCCTAACCTCTGACGAAGTTTAATATACTATAAATAAAAGAAGTTAAAAAATGGAAACTTTATGCCGTTTGAAACCTTTAAAGAATTTAAGGACATACAGTAAGCAGCTACATTTTTAAATGGTGTTATAAGGAACTCGAGCTTCACACAGTTCGGAAACAATGACAGCTTAGTTGTTCCTGCATTTACCGCAACAGAAAAAAGGGGAAAAGACTAAAATTGAGGATGTTAGGAGGTAAATTACGCAACCTCTGCGTGGGGCCGAAGGACAATGAAAGTGGGACTGAAGATGTCGCGATTGTCCCTCCTGTGGGTGGAAATCCTCACGTGTGTGCGCGCACACAAAACACTCGGGACAGACGGAGCAGCTTCAGACGTTCCGACTGAGCTGCTGGATGTAAGAAGGGACTGGACGCGTGGCGAGTCCGTGTCTGCTGGGCGCTGATTTGACAGATCATCAGGTGAAGGCGGTGTGACCGAGACGCGACACAGAGATGAACTTTTGTCTGGCGCAATATTTTACGCAGTGTTGGATCAGGCGCTGGTTGATGACTGGAGAACGTTAGTCTCCGTTTCTGCTGCTCTTCTGCATGTTTGGGAATGTCTGAGTGGATTTCTGCAAGTGTCTGCTGGAGCAGCGGAGCCTGCAAATGTGTGAGCTGAATGTAGCTTTAATTTATTTCTGTGTGTAAATTAATTAACCCACATTCTCATTTGAACTAAAGCTTGGAGGCAGAATGAGCTTATACAGTTTGGCGTTGTCATTGGTTGCGTGCGCGGTGTACGTGCGCAGCAGCACTCTGAGCGCCACGGAGACTCCGAGCTCATCCCGGGAGTCGTGCGCCTCCTGCGGCCTCAGGACGCCGGATCAGTCGGAGCGGGTGAACATCGACTTCGTGGAAGCAGTGAAGCGGCACATCCTGAATCGTTTGCAGATGCGGGACAGGCCGAACATCACGCACCCCATCCCAAAAGCAGCCATGGTGACAGCGCTGCGGAGGCTGCACGCCGGAAAAGTGCGTGAGGACGGCCGGGTGGAGATCCCCAAATTTGACGGCCAGGCCGCCTTTAGCAACGACGTTCAGGCAGAAACCTCGGAGATCATCAGCTTTGCCGAATCAGGTAATAGTAATTCATTGCGCATGTCTGACTCGACCCCTACGTAAACCCCCTCACCTAGATTTCATGAAAGTCGTGCAACAGGTGAAGTAATGACCGAACATCAATCCTAAAGGATTACATTTTATTTCCAAGGCTTAATCCTGTCTGGGTTATGGACACAATGGATAAGGCAGTCACAACAACAGTTTAAAACGGCCATAAACTAATGAGATCGCGTGGAGTCATCATGTTCATCCTCTTATTACATCACAGCTCCCTCCTGTAAATCCAGTGACTGCTTCTAAATCCCCCCGTTTTAGTCTGATGAAAATCAAAATGAAATCAAACTAAAGCCAGGTCCTTAAATTACCTTGGTGTGCTAAGCAGAGGATGCAAAACCTCTGAATCAAATGTTATCTCTGAAGTTCTGCTCCCACTCAGCCTTGCAGTGCATAAATACCTCTTCACACAAACACCAAGTCCTTCAATTGGCCACTTTTCCATTCCTTTAAGGTGAATCTAACTAATTATCTGAAGTGCAAAGACTCTTGCTCAGTGCCAGGCACACCTTAAATCTTGTTCCCCACGGATCCAATAATTGTCAGCCAGCTATGGCAGAACAGTGTGTTTGACACAAACTATTACTTTAAAGGAAAGAAAACTTGTAATTAAAGGCACCAGCATGGACCCAGAGCCAGCTAATTTCCCGCTGGCCCGGCTGCTACAATTACTCTGAATGAACTGTGAGCTCCTGCATTGCCAATAGGAATGATCTGAATGCTTTCCTGACAGGAGAACAAAAGCCAGGCAATTATTATAAGAGTGTGAAGTGTTCCTGCTGAACACATCGTGTCAGAGATAGAAGGAAAAAGTAGGCAAACAAAAGAATTTGCTTGGAATAATGCATGAGATATATGAGATCCAGCAGGGTTGTATTGGAGGGAGTGTGGGTGGAGGGCTGTGCTGATGGGGTCATTTTGTGTGTGTTGGTGTGTGAGTGTGTGTGCAAATATTGCAGCATTGAAAAGAATGCTTTTTTCATTCTAAAGGTTTGTTGGCCGCCTTTGATTCTTCTTGTGTTTTCCTTCCCTGAGCCCTATTCTTCCTCACACCTTTGAGCCTTTGTGTGGCATCGCACCATAAAACTAGCTTGGGTCCCTTCTGCCCTAGACCCCATCTGCCTCAAGCCCCTCCTCTCCTCAGATGCGATGCTGCCAGCCAGGGCACGGCCCGGTACTCGGGTCTCCACGATGCTCTGAGGCCAGGGTGCAGGCTTGGTTTTGGGCAAGGCTGGCTGAGGGGGCAGCTGTTTTGCCAACAGATGGATGTGGATAGGTGTTTCACTCGCTTTGTGTGCATATGGAGCTCAGAGGTCAGCTGGAGTCCTCCGCCTCCCCGCAGCACACGCTGAACTGTGGCGTCTTTGTGACATCTTTGCCGTTTGCAGTGGTCACGGCTTTGCCAAAAGGCACTGGAGCAGGTGAGGTGAGTCGATGCCAATCTCCCTTTTTACCCTGCAATGCACCATGTGTCTTGCTGAGGGATTCGATGTCCCGTATTCACAGGAGCGGAGCGAGAAGCACAAGAGAGGGAAAGAGGTGAACGAGAGAGGTCAGCAGAGAAGTTCAGCTCCGACCTTCTCCATTGCCCCTTTTAGCTCTTTGAACCCCGTGAAACATTCAGACTTAAGACTTCATTACAGGAGGTCATTACTGGTTCATCCAAAGGATGAAACCTTATTCCAAGACAATTTCTTTCATGAGAAGCTGTCACTCATGGCACACTTGGAACAGGCGCAGTCTGTGTCTCAGCATCGCAGATTCAGTTCAGCTAATTTAAATTGTATATACGTTTTATACGATAAACATATTGTCCCAAGTCAAAAAGCTAAAATATTATTTTTATCCAATTTTCAATGTCTGCTTATAAAGTTTGTTGGTTGAAAAGTCAAACAATGTTAGATGACAATGAATTTTCAGTATTTTGAAGCTTCTACTGTCAGATTATTTCAGATATTTCTAAAGTGACACGTTGAATTATTTGTATTTCTTAATTTGTTCACATGACTTTTAAATGAAAGTTGTGAATCTAGAACACTTTATACTTCTACACTGGCGCTGCTGTTTGCCCAGAAACCCTGATGACCGAATCTGCCTCTTTGTGTTTTGAATCGGTTTTATAAGAAGAAACTGAATCCAGCTGAGCTCAATGTGGAGCAGATATCTGACAGCCTTGCCTGAGCGTTTGGGGATTTGAAGAGACGAATCTCAGGCTACATTCTCCCTCCACAGTAGCTCTCAGCTATGTTTCACCCTCAGCAAGGTGGTGCAGGTGGAGACACGCTGGAGCGGCTCCTTAGCATCCCAAGCCCACCCAGGTGTCCCTGATCATCACTGACAACTTCCTCTCCAGCGCAGGTCAGGTGAGGCGTGTTGGGGCCAGCACCTTGTTGCATGTGAGGCTGGATGGAACAAGAACCGCATTAAAACACATTGAAAAAGAAAGATAAACCCGAAAGTTACTGGGAAGGAATTATTGACCTGTTTGTAATTAGCTGTGTTTTTAAAATAGTTCTTGAGGACTTCAAATCAAAGTTGAATTAAAATTCATTAGGTTTTTTCTTAGCAAAAGCTGATACAAAATGATTGCACTATTTGAATGTACTGAATTGCTTCAGGCTGTGTGGAGAGTAAATTCTGTTTAGGTACAAAAACAGCATCCGTCCGTACTCCCTTCATATTTATGACTTGGTTACGCCGCGCCTGTTGCGCTGCAGAGCCCGTTTTTCTCAGCTCGGAGCTGTTGAGACACGTAAGAGGCTCCGCGCTGAAAGAGGCAAGGTTACTTACTTGTACCCCTGAGGGGTGTTTACAATGTTTCCAGGCAAGAGCTGCTGTTCAGCTGACTCCTTTCTGTTAGCCATGTATTCACTTTGCTTTGTGCTTCTCATCCCACAGACCGTAGCCCAGACTTTGATATGTATTGTTCCCTGCTTCCAGGATGGGTGTGTGTAAATATGCATGGATGGATGCAGATGTGTGTTTAAAGTAGTCTGGTCTCTCGCTGTGGTGCCTGAGAGAGGAGAGCTGGTCTGAACAGGTCTCTTTGTGAATGTAAAGCTGTGGTTTACAGGAGGAAGAGGCAGTTTAAAGAGGATGAGGGGCCCATCTTTGGTGGCCACCTGTTGACACTGACACACACTAATCAGTCAGCAAACAAAGTAATTTAACTGCTTTGAAAGGCACTGCATGGGCACATTGTACCAAAATTCCAGAAATAGAAACCTTTCAAGTTACCTCAGGGTCATTTGGGAGACATCATTAAGTTGGTGAACAAGAAAAAGCCAAAACAGTGCTGAGTGTCACCTTTGGACACCCTGGATCTCTTCATTGTGCTGCTGCAGAAAGTAGCCAGTGTCATGTAAATGCCTCTTATTTTTTGCCTCATGGTGCTTTTTGCTAGAAAAGCCACGCGTTTGAATGCCTTGCTGCTGCGTGGCTGTCTCCTGGAGCCTCATGTACACCGCAGGCCTGTCACTCTCCAGCGCTCTCGCTGGAAGGATGCAGTGATGGGTGGGTTTTTAGCGAACTCAATGAACCCCCCACAGACTCTGACCATGTCCACCAACACCCCCCACTTCGCTCCCCTCTGATCTCCTCCCTCTCCTTTTTGGTCCTGTCAGTTTCAGTGGAAGACTTGAAGCCAACTGGGCTTGATCCCAGAACCGGCCGGTCAGAACTGACCTATCAGAAGCTGCTGCAAAGGTCACCTGATGCAGTCATAGAAAGTGAACAGAGAGAGCAAACCTTAAGGGACAAAGCGGTGGCCTTTATAAAGTCTTCTGTGTCAGCATGTGTTGGTGTGTAAGTGTGTGTGTCTTTGTGAGAAGTCACAGAATAAAGCATGGTTTAAATCATGTTTCACTGAAAACTAAGCGGTTTGTTTGGCAGTTCAGTGGGGAGAATGTGAGGATGTCAACTGCTGCTTTATCGTGTCGTATTTGAAAAATGTCTGTAGGTTCTGATGAAAAAGGCATCAGAAAAACTTTTAGGAGCTTTGAATGTGCAGAAAGTCTCCACATAAAAACCCCAGATGTTTGAGAGCCATCATTAATTTCCATGTTCCTTCGACACCTGGCACTTTCCCAACCCAGTCGCAGCAAGAAGATCCTGGGTTCAATTCCCAGTGGATCAGGTCTTCCTGTACATGTGTAGGTTTTCTCTGACCTCTCCAGTTTCCTCCACAAACATGGATGTTCAGTCAACATGCTCATGTTTCTCTGTCATGAGATGGACTGGACTGAGAACCTTGACTGGACTGAGAACCTTGACTGGACTGAGAACCTTGCCAGTTGAGAGTGTGGCATTGTTTCTAACTGGCAACCTGTCCAAGCTGTACTCCACACCTTTCAGCTGTTGAAAACTGGAGACGAGCACCAGGCAACAGAAGTTTCCCCTGAGGGTCGTGACCTCGTGTAGCAAGATACGGCTCCTGGCCACACTGCAAAGGAACGGCTTTAGGAAAGCATCAGTGACAAATACAACTTTGTCTTTAACTCTAAATGTAAATTCAGTTAAACATCCGATGGATGTTTGGGACAATGAAGCCTGTGATGGTTGTTTCTGGTGTAAACCATTTGTTATAGCCAGAAATTGTACTTGATTTAAATAAGTGAGAATAATCTAAAATAAAATCAGACTTACAAAGCTCTTCTCTGGACACTCGGATGGTTTTGAATTAAATCAGTCGTTCCAGTTCAGGCAAACACTCAGCATCTGATGGTGGTGAGCTACTGGACAGTAGCCACAGCTGCCCTGGGCAGTCTGACCCAGGCACCGACGGCCCCTGCTGGGCCCTCTGACCACAGCAGGCGAGGCGGGAGAAGTGTCCTTACCAAGAACACATCAAAGGCAGATGAGTGGGAATCGAACCAGCAACCTACCAAACTCCCATCATTTTCCTAAAAAAATTACTCCAGTTAAAGTTAAAGTTTAATGGAGGAAAATTAAACTTTAAGAGAGAGATCTATCTATGTCTATATAGATAGATACATTTTCTTTTTTTTTAAGTTACTTAAATGTAACTACTTACTTTCCACCTCTGGTCATAATGTCAAAAAAACTTTCTGGGTTTTCAGGAAAGTAGTAGTTGGACATTATATTTTTGCTCAGTCACATTCAACAGTAAACTAATCCTCATCCATACCTCAACGTCACTGTGGCTGAAAGGGAAGATCAGTTATTTTGTAATCCAAAAGCGGTGGATTATATTCCAGCTTCCTCCTGTCAATGTGCCCCTGAGCAAGGCAGTGAGCTCCATGACACACACCAATTTACATATCAGTGTAAGAATGCATGTGCATCTGTGAGTGCAGTTGGGTGAATATGGTAGCGTTGACTATTAATGTTGTGACTTATTGTGGCGTCGCTGATCAATAGTGTAAGGAAACAGACAACTATGTCACAAAATGTTAAGCGTGTACCAGGTTGAGTTTGTGCACTCCCATGGGACGGGTTCAGGTGCAGAGATTTGTCCTGAGTCGCATCAGATGCAAGCACTGATTATTTTTCTGGAAAGCTTGAAAACCAAAGTTTGCTGTTCATTCTACTCTTTAGTGTCGTTATCAGCAAGGGAGGAAATCCCATCTCATTATTGGGGGGGACATTTCTTAGGTGTAATTTTGGGAGGGTCAGAAAAGTTACAGGGAAATGTAACATGACCAGTAAGTGGGGATGTATAACAAATGTGTTTTTCTCAGTAAACAAACTATTGAGACCCATAAAGTCAAACTACAATACAAGATATGAGATTGTTTCAGTCACTGGTCTAATCTCTGCTACACCCTTGTAAAACTTTAAGACCTTTTCTGGTTTTCCCATCCTGGTGGCCGAGAACCTGAAGAATCTGGGAGGATCAGAACTTCAACTTAACGCTCCAAACATTCTGATTTTATTGTGTGGTTTTAAAGGCTCTACGTTGAAATAAAGACATACTTTATTTTTTTACAGTCAGTTGCTTTACAACAGCCCCTCTGCTGCTGGCTCCCATACTGAGCTAGCGGCTAGCGCTAACGCTCAGCCGCTCCAGTTTCAAACTCTTCTTATTAACATAAGAATTAAAGAACTTAATGTAATTAGATATTTGCTACCTTTAATTAAAAAAGCCAAGTCTATCAAAACAACGTAGCAAGTTTAGCTAGTTTTGATTTAAGGCAGTTTATCATGAATCAGCCAAAGTAATGAAATAACAAACTGCTGTCTGATTACCGTCAATGTGTTTCTTCCTTTTGAGCCATGAAAGGAAATAAAATGTGTCTCATGTCTTTTGTTTGTGCTGCAGAGCCACAGCTAACAGCTAGCAGCTAGCTGTTAGCTAGCTAGCAGCTAGGGTTTTCTTCATAATTTATTTGGGAAGGACAATTCTAGACTTTTCCAAAATTGGAGGGTTGATTTAACACAGACAGAAAATTAGTGCAAAAGGTGATTTGTATTGTAGTTTGAAAAATTATTTAAAGCACAGGTGTCAAACTCCAGTCCTCAAGGCTGTCCTGCAGGTTTTAGATGTGCCACAGGTATAAAACGCTGGAATGAAATGGCTTAATGACCTCCTTGTTGTGTGGATCAGTTCTCCAGAACCTTGCTAATGACCCAATTATTCTATTCAGGTCTGATGCAGCAGAGGCACATCTAGAAGTTGTGGCCCTTGAGGACTGGAGTTTGACACCCCTAATTTATAGTATAGAAAGAATAAACTTGCATCAAATAACTGGTTCAGTCTTCCATCAACCACAAATATTTCCAAATAAATTGATTAAATTCTTTCAAAAATGTCCATATGCTGATAAAGATCCCACACAAATATTAGTCCAGTTCTGCTGAACCAGTTACCAGCCCAAGAATTAACCAACTGAATCAGTGATTAGCAGGTTTAGATGAGTGTTTCTCCTGCCTGACATGTTTCAGGCGTTTCCCTTCTGCCACACCTGGATTCAATCAGTGGTGACTAACAGCCTTCTGCAGTTCTTGATGCTGCAGAAGGTCATGCAACCACCTGAATCAGCTGTTCTGGAATAGAGGCACATCTAAGCATATCAGAATGAAAAATGAAAACCACCTGCAGCAGCCAGCCAACCTTCCTTGTTAGGGTTAGCTTTCACTCTCCCGGACTGAACATTCGGCCCCGCCCTACTTTTAAAAACTCAAATCCCACAAAATCTTGCAGGATTTCATACTTAGGCCTGCAGTGGTGAGCAGGTAGTTTATTCTGATCGTTTCAGCTGCATTGTTCCCACAGAGGCGCAGTTGGTGCAGCAAGAAGGTTCTGGGTTCGATTCGTTTGCATGTTCTCCCTGTGCATGGTGGGTTCTCTCCGGGTTCTCCGACTTCGCCCAACATGACTGTCAGGTTAATTGGTTAAACTGTCCCTAGGTGAGAGTGTGTGTGTCCTGTGTGTCTGTGTTGCCCTGCGACAGACTGCTGACCTGTCCAGGTGACCCGCCTCTCACCTGGAACGTGGCTGGAGAGGCAGCAGCTCCTCCGGACCCCGTTAAGGGAGGAGGGTGTCATGAAAATGGATGGATGGATGGATGGATGGATGGATGGATGGATGGATGTTCCCACAGAGACAAAGTGCTGGGCAAAGTTCCACTAGTCAAGTCTTGCGCTCCTGGTGGAGCTGAACTTTAGCTCAGTGCTTCAGCGTTTTCCTAACTGAACCAGCTTTACGCCCTTTGCTCCCGCTATATTTTTATGAATAAATTATAAAACTCAAATTTACTTCCGATTTTGTAAACTTTCTATCGAATAAATTTGAACATCTTTGTTGAACTTTGGTTATTAACTTAAAAACATTCATGCTCTTATTTTGAAGTGAAGACTGATTTTGCAGTAGTTCCATTTCCTGTACTCAATCTCTTTTTCTCGGCGACTTCATTTTATATTTTGTTCCTGTATTTTTATTGTTTAAAGAAACAGACAAGATGTAAACATAAATACGATATCTAAGGGCATTACTGGATATGTAAATTGTAATATGTGGGGAATAAATAATTCGATTTTCCTCCATCTTTTTGGAGATATTTTCATGCTTGCATACACACACATAGAGCACAAAGCGAAGGTTAAAGGAAGTGACCCGCTAGGGAACGGCCTCCTGAAGGCTCAGACAGACAATTACAAACTGTTGCTAGGCGCCATTTTGCCCTGTTAGCCCATAAGGGTAGCAAGAACAAATGGAGCAGCTGTATTTCAGTCTTATTAGTGGAATTTATGAATTCAACCTCATACATAACGGAGGACGGATAATTCTCCACAAATGTCAAAATTAAAAGAGAATAGATTAGAATTGGTTTACTCTATATTATAAGCACAGTTCTTGTGTGTTTTGTCAAATTCAAGAATAGTATAACTTTATTACAGGATAAAAATATAAGATAATATGGACAAACATTTAAGAATGTAAGAAATTGGTGCTCCAGGGTTTCAAGGACAGATAGAATTTCAAGGCCTTTTGCATCGAAACTTGATTGTAAATTGAAGATAAAAAGTGGAAATTCAGTTTTTGTTGCAGATATTTGGACATCTGAAAATCTAATTTAGCTCCATAAGCAACATAAAAATTTCATTTAAAATTTCTGTCACTAATCATTCAAGTTTATTTGTGTATCACATTTCAGCAAAATACTTTACATAAAAAAAGTCAGAAACACAATGAACAATTGAAACATCAGATTATTGATCAATGTTCCATTTATTATGAATACAATCAACTGACCAGCTGGTTTTTAGTTATAATAACTGAAGCTGTGCATTCACTCTAGACCTATAACTCTACGTCTACAACTCTGGACCTATAGATCTACAGCTCTAGAGCTATAACTCTAGATTGTTCCTCTTTAATAATTTCAGTTTGTGTTCAGAGTTTTGTCTCATCCACACATTTCTTTGTTCTCAGCATCTGTTCAGTGATTGAATGGGGTCAAAGGTCACCTGGTGACATCGTGATGTAGAGCTGTGTATCATCGTGTGTTGTCATGGTAGCTGGTCTTATTTCCTGCTGTAGCTGGGAGCATATAGACATTGAATGAGAGGAGTCCTAGGATGGAGCCTTGGGGAACCCCACATGTGACCTCTGACCTCTTGATAAGATGTTCCCTATAAAAAAATCCCAGTTCTTCAGTTCAGGTTTGAACTAGGTCACATTTCTTCATTTTAAATAATACAGCCTTTTGTGTTAAAGTGATTTCAACATTTTTTCAAAAATATTCTTATAACAATAACAAACCAGGCACTTCTCACGTGCAGCAGACGGCATTTATTACCCAGAATGCATTGCTGTAGAATTACAGGCAGTCTCTCTACAGTAGCAGTAAATCTTCCAGTAAATGTTGTTCTTTTACTTTTCTGTCAGATTTTTTAGGTTATGGAACAAAATATCCGCTGGGATGTTCATCTTCCTCTACATCCACGTGTGGATGAGGGACTGAACCGCCTGCTTTGTTTTTTCTGTTTCCAACAGATGAAGAAACAAACGCTAAAACCCGTCTGTACTTCCTAATCTCCAACGAGGGCCACCAGAACCTGCATGTGTCCCAGGCCAACCTGTGGCTGTATCTCCGTCTGCTGCCTGCTGGACCTGAGAAGGGCCTCCGGAGGAAGGTCACCATCAAACTTCACTACCAGGAGGCTGGAGCTGCAGACGGGAACGAGGCATCGGGTCGCTGGGTTCTGGTGGAGAAGCGCGTGGACCTGAAGCGCAGCGGCTGGCACACGTTTCCCCTCTCGGAGGCGGTGCGGGCTGTGTTTGGGAAGGGCAGCCGGAGGCAGGACCTGGAGGTGCACTGCGAGGGCTGTGAGACGGCCGGAGCGGCTCCGGTGCTGGTAGACCCGGGCGACCCGTCCCACCGGCCCTTCCTGGTGGTGCGTGCGCATCAGATGGACGGGAAGCACCGCATTCGGAAACGGGGCCTGGAATGTGACGGCACCAGCGGGGGCTTATGTTGCCGGCAGCAGTTTTACATAGACTTCCGCCTCATCGGCTGGAACGACTGGATCATTGCTCCGGCTGGTTACTATGGTAACTACTGTGAGGGAAGCTGCCCCGCCTACATGGCGGGCGTCCCTGGCTCAGCTTCATCGTTCCACACGGCAGTCGTTAACCAGTACCGCATGAGAGGCATGAGTCCAGGCTCGGTCAACTCCTGCTGCATCCCCACCAAGCTCAGCACCATGTCCATGCTCTACTTTGATGACGAGTACAACATCGTGAAGCGGGACGTCCCCAACATGATCGTGGAGGAGTGCGGCTGCGCTTGAGTCTGCCCAGCAGATTCTGTGCATGCAAGACTTTTCTGTGCAGAACATCATCTCTATTTATCCATATCTACCCAGAGCGCACTCCACACACAGCTGGTCTAATCCAGAAAACACAACGTAGATGTTGTGTCCACATGAGTGTGTCGGGACGAAGGAGCGTGTCTTTTTCTGACTTAATGAAACACCTGCGTTCAGTGATGGGGTGACAAGCAAGTTATTTTCACCAAATCACATCTTACTCTCGTTTGCCATTTCTTGTCAAAAACTAATGGCCCAGTATCTCCTCTGAATGAAGTTTTTTAAAGCGCTTAAAGACAAAGACAGAATCAACCAGTGGAAAAACTGGTGTCAGACTTTCTCCAACTCTCTTAAGTACTTAAAGCACAAAAGAAACTTGTTTTCTTAAAGCTCATCACCTTATCCAATTCAGAACACCAGCACTTCTCCACTATGCAGACAGATGCAGTCTGACTGCATGGCGCTTAACGCTCTGCAGTCACAGGTTTGGATGCTGCTCAGCTTCCACGTAACATCGCTTCTGGTGAAGGGACGTCCAGACGAAGAAAAAGTCTCAGAGGTGCACTTTGCCTGATCTCCCTCCCTGGGGCTTGACAGAAGACAGCCTGCAGACTCAAAGACTAGTTTCTGCCAAACTGGTCCCCGCAGGGCAGAGCAGCACTTGCAGGAACTGAAATGCACACCCTGAATAGCACTTGTATAAAAATGCCTTCCTGTCAGATTGCTGAACAAGTGCCACATGAGCTATGCAATGTGTAGAACTCGATAAAATCCATAATCAATTTGCTCCATTAGACTGAACTCTGCATCTTCTTTCTACCCTGAAGTCATTTCTTTACTCCTCAACCTTTTAAAAATACTTGAAATGTGATCTTTCGCTTGCCTTCCAAAGCGAATGATTGTTGTGATGTTTGCACTGAGACGAATTAACAAAACAGAAACTGCCATTGAAAAGTTATTTTTATATAGTTAAATTGAAATAAGTTTCAGATGTATTTTACAAAATGAATGAAACCAAAGATGCCAAGATTCCAGCTGATTCACTGAAAGTATGAGTCCGTTAGTGACTGTCCAACAAAGGGCCAATCGCTGTATCAGGTCTGACAGATGACAGACTTTCACTTTTCACCTCTTTTTTTCCATTCTTTTTTGTACAATAAACATCATTTCATTGTTCATCTTAATTATATATATATATTTTTTCTATTTAATAAAAGTTATTTTTAGTTCATTTTGAATCATTCAGTCAAATAAATGTGTTCGGTACAGTTTATGTAATATAATGTTTTCTTAAATATTTCAAAATATGAACAAATGTGCGTCTTGTGTTTTTGTCCTTCTGACTGCTCCTTCCAGCAGGGAGGCGTTTTGGGACGACCTAAAAACAAGGGCGGGGTTCAAATCCCTGCCAGGAAAACAAGCAACACATTTCAGTCTCTGCCTGCACTGGTCCAGACATAAAACATCTCTCCTCTGTCAGCTTGGTATGTTGTGATATGATTTTTTTCACCCGGTATTAACTTTTGTATCAAATTTAAATAAACACAAATTAAGTTTACTGGAAATCACAAACTTTATCAGTCAGCAGTGAAACACGCCTACAATGAGAAGGAAGACATTTTTAACTAAACACAGTAAACTAAAAGAAACCATCAATACAGATTTAATACCAAAACTATTTATTACTTTTGAGCTTTTTTTTTCTGATGCATAATGAAATGAACATATCTTGAAATATAATGCGTTTCTCTGAAAATGCTTCCATCTACTTCAGTCTGATATATTTCCCTGCAAGGCAAACAGCACATTAGCGAGAGTTTAAAACCTTTTACCTGCAGCAGGTCTGATGAGTCAGTGGAGCAGCAGGAGAGATTGCTGACTTTTTCTCTTGGTGGAAACATGTCAGGTTTTTTTACTGACAGACAAATGGCCTGAAACGTAACGCTTGTTTTTAATCTGCTCACTGCGGCTTGTACTTTAAATAAAAGACGTTTCTTACTGAGATCCGGGGAGACGTGTAGCTGTCCTGTCATGATTCCCAATGCAGGCCAAGATCTCCCAGCTGGAATGTTAATGATGTTCAGCTTGAGCTGCAGGCCATTAAGTATACTGCTGCTGCTGCAGCTTCTGCTGCTGCTGCTGCAGCTGCTGCTGCTGCTGCTGCAGCTGGAGCTGCTGCTGCAGCTGCTGCTGGAGCTTCTGCTGCTGCTGCTGCTGCTGCTGCTGGAGCTGCTGCTGCTGTTGCTGCTGGAGCTTCTGCTGCTGTTGCTGCTGCTGGAGCTGGAGCTGCTGCTGCAGCTGCTGCTGGAGCTTCTGCTGCTGTTGCTGCTGCTGGAGCTGGAGCTGCTGCTGCAGCTGCTGCTGGAGCTGCAGCAGCTGCTGCTGGAGCTGCTGCTGCTGGAGCTGCTGCTGCTGTTGCTGCTGCTGGAGCTGCTGCTGCTGCTGCTGCTGCAGCTGCTGCTGCTGCTGCAGCTGGAGCTGCTGCTGCTGCTGCTGCTGGAGCTGCTGCTGCTGCTGCTGCTGCTGTTGCTGCTGCTGCAGCTCCAGCTGCTGCTGCTGCTGCAGCTGGAGCTTCTGCTGCTGCTGCTGCTGCAGCTGCTGCAGCAGCAGCAGCAGGCCAGACAGTCACTCCTGCAAAAATCCCATTCTAGACATGCTTAATGTGCATTGTGTTCATGTCAGCACGGGACATAAAGCAGTGATTTAACACTCTTATGAGGATAAGTCTGCATAATTATGAGTTCTTTCCAAATGCGCTTGTAACTCTACAAATTCTTTATCAGTTAGAGCAAATGTCCCTCACACACATATTTAATGTTTCCATAGGTTAAGGTCATGGCAGCTGCAGCTCAGTCCATCAGCTGCTTATCTCTGCAGTGTTTATTCTTCCAAATCACTTTGCGTTTACTAATGAATTTATGAGTATTTGATGCCTGAGGCCTGGCATTCCTGCACTCCGCTCCAATCTGTTCTCGAGGAAAACACCGTCAGCTGGATCCTGCATAGTTTGATGGAAACAATCAGAGCCAATAAAAGTTTCTTTACTTGCTTCCAGCAGAAAAACGACAGGATTAAAATTGAACCTTCTGTGTCTGTTTCCACACATCATTCTTATTTTAAGCATTTATGCTGTGAGCCTCTTAAGACAGGGGGATTATTCCTGTCATGTTTACTTTTCTACAACCCAAAGTGACATTTTGACCTTTGCAGCATGGACTGTGACCCCATGAAGCTGTTTCTCACAGGCGGATTACTGGTAGGAGTAAAATAGGGTTAGGGTTAAAGTGACAGACAGAACCCTTGATAGAAGTCCATCCATTTCTTTTTTTTAATCTGAGTTCCTGTGGGGTTGACGCAAATGATAATAATGAAAACAATGAGCAAAATAATCAGTTTAATGTGATACACAGGAAATGTCCAATACGAAAGCCTACAAATTCTTATTCCATCCAAAGTTTTGTCTTTTCTCTGTCCAAGAACAAACATGAAGGTTTACTGCAGATCATCCACAATGTCCAAAGTCAGTCAGTGCAGCAGACGCACAGCAGCGACTGAGGTAAGTCCATGGACTGAACGGACGCAGTTTGGTAGTGCCTTGCCCAAGGGCACATCGACATGGGGAAGCTGGAATTGAACCTACAACCTTCCGATCACAAGACAACTACTCTTCCCACAGGAGCCACAGGACTTAACGAAAGTATTTGCAGGTGAGAAAAACACTCATGTAAAAGTCCAATAATTAAAAAATGCAACCAACCATGTTGCTTCCTTGGTCTCCATGACGACTCTGGCGTTTCCTGAAGAACCAGTTGGGCAGCGGGTGGATCAGACAGCAGGCTGCCGTGAATTTTATGAAGGGGTATCAGTGTAACGGGGGAACAATATGGATACACAGCAGTTTTTTCACATTTTTCTTTGCTCCAAATGTGATAAGCCATGTCTTAAAATTGTGCAAATATATTGACAAAGCATTGAAAAGTTCTAGAGGTATTAATATTTTGAAAGTAATTGTATATCCATCAACTTTCTGCATTCATCTTATCCACATCCAGACATCCAAGTTTTTTACAGAAATCAGAAGATAATCATATATAACACATTCATTTGTAAGTAAATGATGAAAAATAATAAAATCATCCTTTACAGTAGAACTAGTGCACACAGAGCTGTTTGCATCTTTTCATGAGTAATTTGGTTCAACTTTGTTCTGTCTAGTTGTGGCCAAACCATCAGCTTCCTGGACGCGCCGAGTTAAATTTAGCTCCCTGCTGGTATTTTGGACAGATGGTGGAACTTTTGTGCCCTTTAAAAGGAAAAGGAATCTGAGTTCCTAAAGTCCCGTCCTGGAATCGGTGTAAACAGTCTGGCTTTTGTTTCCAAGGTTTCCTTCCCCATTGAAATGACGTCAAATTAATGTGAGATAGGCTGGCAGCAACACACTGATACTTTGCAAACTCTACAACTAAAACGTGTGTGTGTGGGTGTGTGTGTGTGTGTGTTGGGGGAATTCCCACCAGAGTGATACGAGGCGTGTATACAGATCATCTCTGACCACAAGCTGTTCCATCACCAGCCGCTGTGTCTCTCTGAGGGCTCATTATTCGGGCAGGTGCCTCATTGTTCCTCCCTTTTCTCAGACATACCAAAATATGCTGCAGGGCTGGAGGGGGCAGTTCGCTGGAGTCACAGTGCAGAACTAGACCAGCATCTTCAATGTTGGTAGAGAATTCATGTCTAGAGCGTAGACACGAAGATGGCCAGATTGTAATGAGGGTATTTCTTCCTGTTCATTTGGGACTGAAGTTGGTTCACTATGTAAGAAAGACTCTCATGTCTTCCTCCATCCAACAACTGTTGGCCTTTATTGCTAAAGTTTCTGACTTAGAAAGAGTTTTATGCTGCAGGCAGCGTCTGGGTTTAGTCGTTTACTCATCAGTTATTAGCATGTCAAGTTGCTTAAATATGAATAAATACATGGTTGCTACAACTCCCTCTAACTCAAACTGCCCAAGGAAAATATATTTCAAGACTGAAATCTCAGCAGTGGAACAACTGAGACGACATATTATTCATTTTTCTGGGATTCTCATCAGCGTATATCGTTTTTCTTTTCTTCTTGTATTTGAAAGCATGGAAAGATGATTTCCATCTGCATGGAAAAACATTGAACACTTGTCCGTGTTTAAAAGGTCAGAATTTGCATTTCTAATAATGAATCAGTCAAACAAGCAGAAAGCTTTTAATATTTATTACACAAGTTGTACGAGTAGCCATGACAGACAGTGAAGCAAAACGGATCTAAAGTTAATTTATAGCAACTGTTTGCTCAAGAATTATGAAACATTAACTTTCATATCTATGGAAACATGAAATGCTGAAGAACCTGAAGTTGAAACAACCAACAGTCGTCCTTAGTGCCAGCGGAAAAGCAGCCGATCTGGCATAAGCACATTTATTTCTGACATACTATCAGGCTTGGAGCGCGGGGCCTTCACTCGGCGTAGACTCATGCATCATGTCTGGAAATTACCGAGATCAAAATGAATCTTTGGCACAAGATCAGGGTTGGATGTGCCACACACAGTGTCTGATCAGCTCTAAGTCCTCCGATGCTGCAGGAGAGGAGATGTTATCAGCAGTTACCCACCCTCTAAAGTATTTTCCTTTTTCTCATCTCAGATTACAGCCATGAATAGAGTCCCTGGCCGGTGCTGTACCTTTTTCCATGCAGAGTACACAAACAAAGGCATCTGTTGTACTCGGCTGTCATTGTGTGTAATTTAACGTCTCATCAGTACTTTTATTGTTCACTCCTTCAGGTGCATTCTTTTATAATCCTTGCAGCCTTGCCAAGAAGCCACACAAGTTTCTGTCAAAGAAGAAAATGATTATTGTCTGTGATGACTTCAGGCAAACACTTTAACTACACCAAAATGAAAACATGCTAAAATATTTCACTCATCTGGGAAATCTTTCAACTTTATATAAAAAACATCTGGCTAACATGAGCAGGCATGACTTCTAACAATATGCAATCTTCAAGGAACAAATTATAAATGAAATTCTAGTCAGTGTTTCCACCAAGCTTCCTAAAACAGGAAGCGTCTCTGCAGTGGGTGTGTTTTCTAGATGCCACCAAAGCAGTGGGATGTAATTCCCCGTCAGATTCCTGTTGCCTTACAAACTTATCTCATTTGCTTCTCTTGACCACATACATATCAGCTGATGTGAGGCGGAGCGGCTGAGCAGCAAGTTGGGCCCGATCAGAGCGGCTCTGGTGTGTGAGCTGAACAGTGAAGTGGGTCTCAGACAGAAGCTAAATTTAACCCTTTCATGCATAGCGGTCTCTACAGTGGACAGCTACCAAAAGCCATTTTCTTGTTATAAATGCACACAGAC
>CAEGAE010093900.1:0-35590 GCA_903067095.1 Girardinus metallicus | reverse complement strand
TTTTTTTTTCAAATTGTATGTCTCTCTAAAAACTATTTCATTAACTTGGTTTTATGTTTCCAACCAAGAACACACAACTGCTCGTTGTGATTTTCATAGCTTTGCACACCTGACAAAATATAGCGGTTCCCACAGAAAAACACTAATCAGTTTTTAATTAAAATGTTGAAGCACAAGGCCAACCGTGTTGCTCATTTAGTTTCTGAATCCTGAATTTCTCTGTATTTTGACACTAGATCTATTTTCAGATGACTAGATAGGTCTTTCTTGTAAGAGGGGAAACATTGCAGAAGCCTTTTTTCCAGCCAGTTGACTGGCAGTGTGCAGGAACAGGTTTGTGTTACTGTGTGTTCTATGCAAACTCCAGTCACTGTGGTATCTACTTTGACTTCTCATCAACACAACCTTGTTGTGTTGATGCAATGCCTAGAAGTACATGTTTATGGCTCCACGCATTGCTAATCATTTTAAAACATTTTTGTCCCTGGTTTAGTATTTCTTCAAAAAGAATGTATCTTTTAAATTCTTTTAAAACTTTTTCATCTTTACCAGCTGCGTAGTTTAATCTAAATATAAGATGACCAAACTGCTTCACAAGGTAATAATAGAGAAAAAATAAATATATAAATAGGGGAAAAACCCATCAA
The DNA here is from genome assembly GCA_903067095.1 of Girardinus metallicus. Taxonomy (NCBI): domain Eukaryota; kingdom Metazoa; phylum Chordata; class Actinopteri; order Cyprinodontiformes; family Poeciliidae; genus Girardinus; species Girardinus metallicus. The sequence goes on along the minus strand of CAEGAE010093900.1, from coordinate 34,943 downwards.
TCAATAAAATAAGGATAGAAAAATAACAAATGAAACATTTATAAAAGAGGTATTAACCATAAATACATATTTTATGGAAGTCATATCCATTTTAAGATTTCAGTGAATAAACAATCTTTCCACTTTAATATTCATGGCAACATTTACATTAGCTTATCAGTATACAATGAGGATATGTGACTGGGCTCTGTAGGGGGAATAAAAGCTCCACAGCTCCATATTATTAAAATGTTTTTGTGCCTGTATTATTGTTGTGCTGCGAGGTTGTCTCAGGAACTCATTGCACTTATTTAATGAGAAAGTAGTATGATTTGCCTGCCTTGTTTATTGCCAGGCGGTTTTGGTGGGGTATAGTTTTTATCAACAAACATTTTCAAAGGGGAACTTTTGAATCCATGTTCTATAGAAGAATAATACTGAAACAATCATCAATTCTCACAACATCAAATATTTACGCATTTTCTTGATACCCTGGTATTTTCAACCATTAACAGCAAAACAAAATCCAAGGGGAAAGCTTAGTTCCAAGCATGATACAGGCACAGATTACAATAGATGGAGGTTGAGTCCAGGGGATGGAGGATCATTGTCCTCGCGGTTGCAAGAGCCCTACACTTATGCTGCCCGTAACAGTGGTGAGCCAGACAGGAGCAATTATTCACCATAAAGCAATGTGGCACTGGCTGGGAGTAAATTACTGAGAGAGAGCCTCTGCCAATTACTTCTATTAATGGTGAGACAAATCTCATTTGACACTAAAACACCCCAGCATCGAAGGGATCGATAATGAGAGAAGTCCTTGTTCAAGCTAGGTAAAGATGAGGAAACAATCCTATCCATGAAACATAGCATGGAGAAATGTTTTTGACATTATTCTACCACTATCGCCACCATCTTTTGCTTTTTTCTTTTTCAATTTAATGCTCCGTCATAAATAGAGCAAGTTAGATTGACAGCCGGTGATAAAATGCTTTCAGAGTGACTCTCTCCCACCTGGATTTTTTTTTTTTTTTTTTTTTCACTTTTCTTTGGCCATAAACTTTAAGGTTATATGAGCCAATGACATGCAGGTTGACTTCATGCCTCCCTGCCCAGTCTTACATTACAGATTCACCAAATGAAAATGCCTCTGCCAGAACATGCACAGTCCCTAATGAGCACAGTCATCAGATCCACTATTCAGTTCATGGCAGCTCAGATCACATTACTGTATTAACTTTAAATGAAAACTATATCTTGAAGATTAAACACTGGAGCACTTCTCTAAGTCCAGGATGTTAACTGTAAAGGATTCAAAAGTTCCCCTTTGTCAGTCAGTGTTCCCTCTGCAGAAGGCAGCAATACAGTAGAAACCATATATTTAGCTACATCATATCTACAGCTGAGGTGGGTAGTAGCTAAAAGTTGTACTCAGGTAAGAGTAACACACATTACTCTTTTTCCTACTTAAGCAAAAAATAGCTGTCCAAAAAATTACTGAAGTAAAATTAAAAAAATATTTTGTAAAAAGGTAACTTAAGAACTTAGTAACTAATGATAACATCTGATGTAATATTTTTCAGCATTGTCATCAGACAGACCAAAAATATAAACATATGTGCAAATTCTGGTAATTGAAAAACTAATTCAGAATTACAAAATCTAAAATTTTAAGCAGAAGAAATATTTTTCTAAGTAACTTTTTCTATTTAAAATGTCAAACTACTACTTGCACTCTGTAATGCTAGAGCAGAGAAAATTATTTCTAGTGATAATATTTAGTATTTATTGTACATTCACATGACCTCCAAATGAAACAGCAGACTAAGCAAATAGAAAATAGCGTTAGAAAAACAAAGCTTGTCTACAAACAAGAAGAATTGCTTTGACATAACAGGTGTAAAACTCTCTCTCATGCATTTTTGGTAAAATATATTTGTACCTCATTTGGTACAAATTTGGTAAAGTTATTCACAGTAGGTTTCACTGAAATAAGAGTAGTGATACTTCACAATGTTACTCAAACTGAAGTAAAAAGTACACCGTAGCAAGCTACTCATAAAAGTACATTGTTTCCCAAAAAGTTATTCAAATAAATGTAACTAGATATCATCCACCTCTGACGAAATTCCACCTCTACAAAGTTCCACATCTATGACTAAGGGAAAGTTATGTTGCTCAGAAGGAATGACTAAATTTATATCTAGATGTGTAAAACTGCTAGGCAAACCCCAAAGCAACTCCAGTTGTAACTTCTGTGAAAGATGGTTTAACAAAGCAATAGCAAAGGGGACTGATTACAAATGCATAGCACATTTGTCCTATTTTTATTTGAAAAAGGTTGAAAACAAAGACCTCGCTAATATTCTACTACTCACATTTAACCATGTATTCAACTCTCTCATTTGCCCCTTTGCTTGACTCTTGCAGTAGAAATACCCATCTTTAAACAGCACCACAGGGTATGATTGTGGTTCTCACTGTTGTTGCTTGGCAAATATTAAAGGAGAAGCATATACAGTAAATAACACCCAGGAGTATTGGCTCTCAACATCCTCTGGACCCCCAGAATAAAACTGCTTTCACAAAATATGGCATGCTCTGTCTTTTAAATAAGCTTTAAGCTTAGCTGTACAATTCAATTCTAGACAGTAATGGTGGTGGTTTGTTGCTCTGCTGAGATTGGAAAAGCAACAATATGCAAGGGTCAATATACTGGGGTTTATATGACTTCAAACTTGAAGTAAATCATAAAGTTTTTTTTTTTTTTTTATTAACCACATTTTTTTCTTCTTATGTATCTCAGATTCTTCAACAATTGTGCCAAATGTCTTATACATGCTTCTGAGATTTCTACTACAGTGAAGAAGTGTCTACCTCTTCAAATTTTTTCTGCTCTGCTATTTAGTTGCAAGCCCTTTAGGTCATCAAACCAATTTTATGTCCGACAAAGACAATCTGCATAAAATGTAGCTTAAAATCAATGATTTTATTGATATGAAAAAGGTATCCAAACCAATTTGGCACTGTGTGAAAACGGAATCATAATGTGAAAATAGCTTTTTGTCTGAGATCTCAAGACCTATCTGGTGATCTAAAGTGTTCCAAGAAGGTAAAAACAAGCCAAAGCTTTTTAGTGGGGGTACTTTAACATTTTATATGTTATGCAATAAAATTATCGAAACTTTAGGGCGCAGCTCTACTCATTTCCTTTGGCTTTTGCTTCAGCTACAAAACTATGCTATCAACATCCTTCATCTGCTTTCTCAGTCGTTTGCTCCCCACTGCCTCATCAACACTTCCACACTACGAACAGAGACTTTTATTTCAGGAGCAGTCACTGACTGCAAAGATGAACTGTGAACAGCTAAAGATAGTGACTCTATTTTAGTCCCTGCAGATATTAAAGATACATACGAAACAGGCGACACAGATGACAAGAGTGATAGCACACTCATTCAGACAGCGACTACGAAGCCACTTTAATCAAACAGCCAGAGGTTACTGTAAGTCAGTGGCCAGTCACGTAATTGTGCATGTTTTGTAGACAAAAGGTTATTGTGTTCCCAATTGGTGCAGAGGTGCAAATTTGTCCAACATCTGTTTATGATCGTTAACCCACTGACTCATTTTTTAGGTAAACAAACGACCCGTTCAGGAGATTAAACCTTACTTGCTGCAGTCTAATAGGAACTATAAAATCAGCATCATCCTGAACATTTACCGCTATTGCCAAACGGATGACTTCATTCCAAAGGAACGTTAATGATGTGTAAAATCCAAAGCGGGATGCATGACTCATTTACTCGACTTTGACCTGGATATGGTTCAGAATGAGCTTCCTAATCATGTAAGACAGGAAATTAATTTCTTCGACAAAACAGATTGGAGCAGTCATGTAACTATCACTCAGATAATTTAGAGATATGTTTAGGCTAGAGTCAAAACAGATTACCTTCTCTAATAATCATCTATTTATTAGGGTGCTGCTGTGAAGGGGGCCACTTAAAGAAGTTAGAAGAATCCGTAAAATGATATTTAGCGGGGCCACTTTCATCACAGTCAGGAAGGCTAATGGACAAAATCTTTGACAAAGATAAATATGAGGATTAACATCAAGAGGGTTTTGTATTATCTGCCAAAAGTGCCAAACATTTAAGAGTGGTTCCTTTAAAGAAGTTACATTTTAGAATACCTTACAAACTGAAAAACAATTTGGAAAAATCATTTACAAAATAGATTTTTTTCAGAGAGATTTATAATTTACTGTTTTGGAGCACAAAATGCTTTTGTGCAAAACTTGGTTATAGGTCTAATTTAAAAACATCTAGAGTCGTAATTACTTTGTCTATTTGCAAATGATAATGTATTGTTCTATAAGGTTTCTAAGTAAACCAGAAGGCTACAGATTAACAAAGTTATCAAGGTAGGGTAAGGGAATGTGTCTAGGTGCTGGAGGCAACAGAATCGTTTTTTATTTTATTTTTCGAAGTGAATCATTTATTATTGTTTGCAGTGCGAGTCTTTCTATAGCAGAGCCCAGGGTTTTTTCTACGTCAGCAGAGGGAAGATAAATTAACTCAAATTCTAACTTTAACAGGATTTAGAGCAAGCAGGTGAACTGATTTATTACCACAATTCTGCTGGTGTTGGGTGAATGATGGGCATCAAGAACTGACATTTACTACAAGGTGGCAATTTATTGTCCTGTTGTTTGTTTTTATGTCTAACTTTGTGGCCACAAGCAAGTTGTGAGCCGGAGAGAAGACTTTTATTTTCAACATCTGGAAGCTTCTTACTCCTTTACAGTTTCAAAGTTACAGCCACTGGATCGCTGCGCGATGATTTCATGCAGAAACTGAGTCTGCTAATGGATCGATCGATAGTGTGACGACAGTGGATACATATTAATGGTGCAGTAATGTGAGAGGGAGTGTGAGTACAGTCTAGCTGTGAGACCTACAGCATCTCTAACAATGTGAGCAAAATGACATCAGGGGTCACCTGACAAGCTCAGTAATGAGTACAGCGCTCAAGTTCGAGTCCAGGAACACGCTCCCCAACCTCTGGCCTCTAAGCCCCCAGACCTGAGTGACGTCTTAGGCTGGAGAGTGCTAATTGGGCTCTGATGTGCTGCATGCGTCTGTGGAGAGGAGAGGCACAGTGCAAAAAGCTGGAGGAAAAACTCAATAAATGGCAACTGGTGTGCACTGCAGATGAAGGTTCAAAAGGAATATGGTTGCGAAATGTTGGGTATTTATGATTTTGGGGTGGAACTTTGCTCGGTGGGGTTCTCAGAGCAATCAATAAAAGACGCATGCCGTCTGCTGTGAAAAAATACGATAAACAGAATCAACCATGTAGCATGGCGTGCAATGAACTTTTTACTCTTTGTTAATGACGGGAAGATGGCTAGATCGACAAAAACTGTCATTACGTATTTGTGCTGAAGAGGTAATGAGTCTTACATTACTGTGTGCTAGGGATTGGTGTTGGCTGTAATTGGACCCAGATTCAGATCCTGTCTGAGGTGTGATATAGTAAACTTCCTTTCAATGAAGATAAATGCAGAACTATGATAAAGGCGAGGAAGGAAATCAGGACAAGTAAAACAACGTGAGACTAAGGAGAAACATGAGCAAACAGTTTAATCCAGCAGGGAGTGAATGAAAGGGAGGAGATTATATACTGGGAACTTGTGAACAGGCTGCAGCTGAGAGTATTGAGAGATCTTAACATCTTTTGAGTGCGAGGCCTGTGGTGGATTAAATGTTTTTCTGGGTTCTGTTCTGACCGCCTGGTTCAGACATCAATGTGTTCTATGGTACAGCATGTTTTGAAAACATGAAATCTTTTTATTTTTTTATTTTTATTTAAAAAAGACAAAATCTGTGATCTTAACTACATTATATGAAGAAGCTTTTTAGTCCGTAACACCACCAGTATGAAAATTGCTGGAGTTATTTATTTTTTTTTTTTTTACCAGGATATATCTTAAACCTCCCATACAAAACTTCTTCATCTGAGCAATATTCACAAACAGAACAACATACAAAACAGTATTTTTGCTTCCAGACTTCACTACTGCAACTCTTTTTTTATATATATATTTTGAAAAAAAAAAAAATTACCACATTTTTGCCAGGCCTCTGGTGAAAGTAAATAGGATAATACAAACAGGATTTTGTGTTTGCCTTTTATGTTAGCTTCATTTTTCAGCCTCTTCTTCTATACACAAGGCCCCGATTGACCAAACTCCTTCCTCTATTAGATTGCAGGTTTCCTTTTCCTCATAAACTGGCTTAGATTATCCTGAACTATCTATGAAGTTATGCCAAATATTCTTGGCTACGTGAATACATGGCAAGATTCTTGAGAGGTTTTAATGTCTCGCCCTTTTTAGGGTGAGATACATGTGTAATGAAATACATCTGTTTAAAAAACATTTGGTACTGTTGCATCCTCTGTGATGCTACCATGAGTGTCCAACTCCAGTCTTTAAGAACTGCTATCCTTCAGCTTCAGTCATGTTTATTAATGTAACAATTTCAAAGTTTGTTTGTTCAGTTGTAAATGGCTTAAAAGTTTATTCTGTGACGAATGCGTAATTTTTAACTAAAATTAAAAGGTTTTATCTTATCCTTTTTTAATTCAAGCTAGGACTTCTAAAAAAGAAAAAGATTACCTCTCGAAGTGAGAGAAAAAAAAAGCTTTTTCAGCAAATGGTCAAGTTTCAATCTTTTATTCCAGGAAATATTCCACCATTTATTTTTAAAAATCCAATTTTTCTTCTGTCATTTTGAGAGAACAAGTTTGTAGGAAGCATGTAAAGGCTTGTAGAGAGTGTGAGCTGCCTGTAATAATGCACAGCTCATCCAGCAGGCTATGTAATGTCTGCTTTACACACAAAAATATGGTATTTTCTAATCACTCTACACTGGCGTCAGATGAAATGCCCTGAATGTATTGACTTCATCAAGGTTACTCTTTTATTGATGAAAATTTTCATTAGCAAAGGGGAAAAATGTGTTGTTTTTCTGGCCTTGAAAAGAAGTGTCATGTTGAGGGGCCACTGAAAGACTGAAGTCTGCTATGAAAAATGTTTTTCAAAGTATTTCTTTTTACTGAGTGACAACAGATTTGCTGTTGTCACTCAGGTAAAGAAATGTTGAAGACTGGTAAAAAGAAACATTAGCAATTTGCAGGATCAGAACACACTATTCCTTGTGTAGCGCTTTGTCTCCATCTGTGACCAATTCCAGAGGCTGATTTTTCTTTTTAAATGTTTGATGTAGGTCACAAGTTTGGGTGCCTTTCCACAATCTTCCTGTTATTGGTGTTTCAACAATGGAGCCAATCGTGCAGCTGCGTTCTCATTTTTTTCTTAAAGTGAAGGAGTAAAATCATGAGTGTACATCTATTGGAACCAAAGAAATCTGATCAAACTCTGTGAGAGATTTACAAAGTTAAATTACCAAGCAAAACAATTTATGCTTTTAGAAATAACTGCTCGATTTTGGTCCCCAATCTCCGTCTGTGGCTTTGTTTGATCCAACACATAAACTCTTCAGTCAGACAGTGTATAGTCTCAATCAAACTTTAAATGTTTTAATAGAGTGACATCTTTTTCAATCCACATAAATTTGATAAAATACAGTAGAAAACATTTCATGCTATTGCAGGTGTAGACTGCAGGTTGTTCAGATTGTAACTAATTAGTAATATGGCTGCCCACATCAGGCTACATTTTTATACTAAATCAGCACCTAACTGACATGACAAAATAAAATAAATGAAAGAAGTTTGCTGGAAAATTAACAACCAACACCTCCTTCTTAAATGATTTATTTATGCTTTATTTTTAAGTTTTTAATTTGATTAATTCAGCTTAACTTGTACTCATGTTTGCAGGTGCTTCCTCAAGTAACTACTTACTACTTTCCATACTCGTAACAATTTCTGCACTTTATTTTTTGATCTGCTTTGTGTCTGGTCCATTTTGTTTCTGTGTGATTCACTTGCAAAAGCATTAGTTACACTCTGTGTGCCTGTCTGTACACTGTAATGAATCACTGCATTACTCAACGTCTTCCTTCTCCCCACCGCAGACAGAGAGAGGAAGAGGAAGAGGAAGAGGGAGACTGAGTGACTCTCCCTGTTTGCAGCATTCAGCCTGCAGAAGACACCAGAGCTTCGGCTGAATCTGTCTGAGAGAAATGCATCCTTTGTGATGTTTCGTTTCTCGCGAAGGCCACCAACTCACCACCCACTCCCAACGCATTCTCCCGGGACTGGTTGCTTGGCAACGGCAGCTGATTGGGTTAGCAAGGTTAAGAAAGGGTCTGGCACGGGCCGGAGGAATCAGATCACTCCCATTGATCATCCTCTCTGTGAGCTCCACTGAGAACTGAGGACGCAGCCACAAAAAAAAAAAAAATCAAAGCCATGCCCTCGTGTCTGAGTGGGGGGTCATCACGCGCTCAGAGGCAGCTCACAGGGCCGCGGCAGGCCTCTTTGGCCGCATAGACCACCATCCCACCAACCTTCTGCAAATGTAAGTTAGCTGTAGCAGGAGGCGCCCAGATAAGCTTTTAATGTCAACCTAAAAGTTTTTTTTTTTTAAATGTCTTTCCTTGACACTGACATGCACGTAAAAAGGTGATGAAAGAACAGAGTGGAGGACACCGGGGTGTGTGGTGGAGTTTTAAATGCCAGCCTCTGCACCCACAGAGTTTGCATTACAAGAGGATATAAACTTCAGTTCACTTTTTTTATTTTTTTATTTTTTAACGGGATTTTTGGCAATCTGGTGATAATTAGTATTTCTTCAAGGGACAAAAGCTATCCAAAACCAAATTTAAAAGGGATGTTTAACATTTGATGATTCACTAATCAAATTTGGCTAAATCTGTATAATCAAGTAATCTCTCAAATAGAACATGACTTAATATAGCACAATCTCAGTTTGTGTTTTCTGTTTTTTTCTGTATTCTTCTCTTTGGAATCTTCTTGATAGTTTTGTTCTTTTTTCATGGGGAATGGTCCAGCGTTTCTGAATTGTTATAATTTACTATTTTTTTCTAGATTTTCAGAGCTCCAGTAAAACATGTGGATTATAATACAGTTAAACCACAAATATTTAGTCTAGCATATTTCTATCACCCTAAATATTTTTTTGCAAAGGAATAATTGTTCATATCCTTTTTTCATGGTTTTATAATGATTATTCCTACAGTCTACATTCACACTTAAGATAGCCTCTCTTCAAAGTAGTAATGCAGATTGGCGTTGTCAGCATACTCATATGTCAATGTGACTGTTCTGTGACATGTAAAAAGTTTTGTGCTGCTCTTTGTGACAAAATGATTCAGTTTGTGTTCACCACTTGTCCATTATTCTTATTTCTGATTCACTTACTTTCCATAGTTGGTTACATTGCTTAATTTAAGCAGTACTTTGCTTCACTTACTATCCTAGGTCTGTTTGTGTTAGCATTATGCTGGAGTTTCCATCTATTTATATGTTTAGGTTAAAGCTACTGTTGGATTATTGGTTGAATTTGTTTACTTTGTTTCAAAGTATATCCATGGTATTTGTTTTCCTTTTTACTCACCATTGTTTGTCCCTTGTAGATCTGCAGCAGGGCAGGAGTGTGGGAGGGACCGGCCCAGTATTTCCTGCTTAAATGGCTGGATGATGTCATTGATTACCTTGCTGGGTTCTACCAATTAGAGGGTTTTCTTTGGAGTATTGCTTTGCTTGTTTTTATTTAAGGTAACTTTTTGAATTATTTTGTATTACATGGTTTATTTTGCAGACCATTATCTTATGTAGAAGAGTTTGTAAATTTTATTAATAATTTTATTCTTGTTTTTCTGTTTAGATTTTGTTTTTCTTTTACCTGTTTAATTGTGGCTTGGTCCACTCAAGTGCAGGTGTGTTGCCAAGTGGCTATAAAAACAGTGAGTTCCTGGAAGTCCAGGAAGGGCTGTCAGAGTCAAATGTAGCAAATAAAAGTCATCAGAAGAATCTGGAACCAGTGGCTGATGCTGTTTTTTGTTCACCTTGCTGATCCTTGACCACTCTATTTTACACTCTTAAACATGTAATGAGGGAGATATAACAATATGAATGAATGCAGGAAGTGCAGTGGGTGGGGCTAACATGATGTCAGCAAATGAGAAGGTCATGTAAGTGTGCTCAAGGTCACAAACTGCTCTCTGAGATTTCTTCTTCAGGTTTTGTCCATGAGCAGAGTTAATGGTTCCATCAATTATGACAAGTCTCTTAGGTCCTGAGCCAAAACATAATCCGAACCATCACTCCATCATCACCGAGTTTAACTGTGGTTATGATGTTCATTTTCTGAAATGCAATGTTAGTTTAGTGAACTTATGGATGAGTCGTTCATGGATTCTTGCAGAAATTTTGGTAGGCAGGCCAATTGTGATAGATTAACTCAGTGGTTCCCAGAGTGTGGGGCGAGTGTGGCTCTGGGTCCCAGAGTGTGAATTTCTTTACACTGAGACATATGGTTTTGCTTATTCAGATCTTTTTGCCTACTTCTTGAGTGTCAGACTGGTTCTGACACACAAGATTTCAGTGATTTCTGAATTTTACAGGTCAAGCAACAATCAAGCTTGTGTGTGGCTCGATAACACTTGACTGAAAACGTATGGTCAATCACAAGCAATTCATGATTTAATAAAGGAGGCAAATATAGGTAATCTTTTAAAATTAGTTTTTTTTTGATGTGACAAAAAAAGCAAGTCCTGCAAGTTCTTACCGTTCATAAATTGTGAAAATGTGTTTTTACACATGTATCCCCTGATGTCTGCGTATGCAGCCTCCTCTGCTTCATATTGTTGCTCTCTTCCATGGAGCCGAGTACAGCCAACTGTTCCTCCAGGCCCCACAGGCCCTCGGCGGCGCCTGCTGCAGGAGGGGAGGTGTAAAGTGCACCGAGACAGCGTGTGGCGCTGGCTGGGTGATCCCTCCCACGTCTCCCTTTTACTCATGCTGTCCCAAATGGAGGCAGACACCCGGCCAACTGGTGTCAACGCTCCTCCGCCAAAAACCACTGAGTCACTGAGAAAAACGGGGAGGAGAGTTTCTAAATCCTCTCTTTCCCCTTTTGAAATTTGTTAGTTCGGCTTGCTGATTATATCTGAGGTACAGAATATCCATAACATCCTGATGCATAATGATGAGTTTAACTTGAATGTTTGTTTGCTCTTTTACTCTGTTCAATGACTCACAGCTCATCTTTGAGCTTTTTTTCTTTTAGTCTTTAAGACCCCATAAAGAATAGAGGGTATATTTCACTTGAAAAACTGCATATCTTTAGATAAATTCACATCTCAAGATATTATTAGCTTCAAAGATTGGACAAAATATTTGTTGTTTACAAAAATTTATTCATACAAATCGTACAACACCTTTTTTTTAGACATTTATTGACTCAAACTTTATAGTAATCTAATATTCACTTTCCACACAGTTTATATATATATATGAATATATATACATACATATATATATATATATGCATATATATATATATGTATGTATCTCTGAAGATTAATTCATTTTCGTAAGGCTATTGGCGCTTTCATTATTATACATGTCATATTTCTTGGGGGAGCTGCCACCTTCCCCCTCCCCCGCTGTTTTCACAAAAACATAGAGCTCTAAAACAAAGTGCAAAACAAAAAGCAGTGCAAGGAGGAATTTTTGATGTCTAAGTGGCTAAAGATCCTATCAAACACAAGAGACCAAAATGACAAAAAAAATTGCAATGAAGCGTGCGCCAAAGATGTGCAGCATTGTAGGGCCACTAAATAGCCATCCATGATTCATGGCTTTTTTTTATTGTGTTTTTTTTCTTTTTTCTTTTTTTTTTTTTTTTTTGTTACAGTCGATGCAAGGCACCACAGCTGCAAACTGCTCCCCTGCGTCACAAAGCCTGGAGGAAAACGCAGAAGTAAAGAAAAATTGATACAGTAACAGAGGGATGGAACAACTTTAATCCTATTTTCTTTTTATTCCTCATACAGGAAATTAATGAACTAGAACATCGCCAATGAGATGATTTCTTTCAGAAATTCAATTTAAAAAATATGTCATATGTTCCACAAGTTCATTACACATTGAGTGATATATCTTGAAAAGTTTCTGTATATTTTTGATTTAAGCATGCATGATATAAAATCCCAAAACTCAATATTTCAAAAATTCAACATTACATTAAACTTTTAACAGAGAAATGCAAGGTTATAGAAGACACAGTCAAAGTGAAAAGCAGTGACTTGGCAGTTGTTCAGCAAGCAATAATTGACACCTAAGAGGAGGATAAACCACAGGAGAAGCTGTTTGTTCTCACATTTAAGGAAAGCTGAGTGGAAGAAAAAAGTGTGCTAGAAAAAAATGCACAAGTAGTAGTTGGATGACGACAACCATGGGATGATTGTGACACACTTTAAAACTGCAGCAATCCAATTCTGAATCTAGCACTGTCGATAGGAGGAATAAGGATACCAGAACCTACAGTACAGACGAGATGAAATCTATTATTATATATAGCCATTCTGTGCAGCATAATCTCTGTTGGTTGTGCATCTCTTTCTAATGCACTTTTTCTTCCACTCAACTTTCTTTTGGTAGACTTGCCTGCAGAACTTTTTAAATAGCAGGCTTCTTTAGAAATATGTTTTTGTGGCTTGCCCTATGTGAGCCACATAGTAATGATTATCTGCTGGACAACTATCTTTTTTAAAATTTGTTTAGTCTAAATGCTTTTTTTTTTTCATTAGATTTCCATCAAACCAAAAAGAAATATGTCACTCCATGTGTAATGAATCTACAATATATAATACTTGAAACTGACATTTTGTATTGAATTCCTGAAATAAATGTACTTTTGGGGATATTTCAAATTAATTCACCTGGAAGTGAGTAATGGTTTGGTTAACTTTGCCTGAAAATCAGCAGATATATTGCCTGCTTCCCCTCAGTTTATGTGCTTTCTGTCCTTAATATGTCATCACTTATGGCAGCTTTTGTTCCTCTCTTTGCAGGCAGAAATCATAAGATGCTTATTTGGAAGTGTCTTTTTGAAAAGTATCTTAAAAAGTAATAATAGGCTTTATTGTTGCATCAGATTGAGCAACAATAAAGTACATTCAAAACAAGATCCAACAAACTACTTGTGTAGAAGAGTAAGTGAGAAGAACAGAGCACAAAACATCCAGCAATGGTAGATATGTGTGTACACAGAAGTCAGAAAGCAAGCAAAACCATCTAGTTGTCTGCACAGATGCAATGAGCTGGTGCAATTACTTTAATCATGCAGTCTGCTTGGAGTTTGTACAGCGGTTCACATGACAGAAAATAGGGAAGCACAATAAATCCAGAGTTCAAACCACTTTGTATGTCCCTTACACAGAACAAATTGATGGAGAAAACCATGTAACAAGTATCGTTTCTTTTGGGGATTTTTCTGCTTGTTGTTTGCTTTTTATGCTTGAAATGTCATTGATACTTATTATATGGACAAAGAGAAAAGAGAAAATCTCCAAACACATTGGATTGAAGTTGGTAGAAACAAAGCATTGGCACTTTACATGAGTCAAAAGTGGAGGATCTCTTTGTAAACATTGCTGAAGTGGGAGGAAAAAATGAGGAAAAAGTAAAAAAGAATTCTCTGTTCCTCCTCTCAAATCTGATATTTTCTACTTTTGGAAATCATCTGAATATAACGGGACATGGACTCATTTCAGTGGGGTACTGTAAACCTACAAATTGAGATATGATACCTTTCTGAGGCAGAAAAGTAGCATAATAATGCTCACAATAATAATGCTGGATTAATTAACGTGTACCAATTCTCAGACACGAGACAATAATAATGCTTGATTAAATTATTTTTAGCCTCAGAAAGGTATCATATTTTAATGAATTTGCAGAAAATTGAACAAATCCAAAGAGCAGTAGAAAATTAAACTGTCAAAGGGGCACGGATTTAGTTAATTTTACCTAATTAAAACACTAAAAATGTTCACACCTGGTGATTCAACGCTATATTTACTCATAATAACCTAAGTTCAATTTAAAGTGGATTAATTAACATGTACCAATTCTCTGACACAATACAATAATAATGCTTGATTAAATTATTTTTAGATGAAAGCTAAAGGAGTAATTTGCAAAAGTAAAAAGAAATCTTAACCTAGCTACCTTTGTAAATGAAGACGTGTAAGGCTCTTATTGTGTTGCCATTTGTAAAGTTATTCTAATCTTTTTTTTTTTATTCTCACCAAAGCTGAGATACTTTACTGCTATTTTAACAGTGAGATCAGTTTTTGTATCATTTTAATTTGATTATTTGTTTGCATTTTCCATGTATGTATTTATTGTGCATAATGTATTTCTTCTAATTGGTTTTACATGTTTTTTGGGTTGTTTTTTTTTTTACCGAACATGCATGTGATGGCATAAAAATCTTTAATTACACGGGTCACGGTGAGAGTAAATCAAGCAGATTTTTGGAGCATCAATATTTTTAAATATATGAGTCAGTTTTGATTGTCTCAATATGAACATTGTGCATTGGGATCAGGGATGTGGAATAGGTTAGAGGGAAAAGTACTTTTGCTGTGAAGAGCATTCAGTGCAGACAGAGCTATTGCATGATGTTCTGAGATTAAGCATTGTTAACGTTGGGCCTTTTTAGTGATATCTGAGTAGCAGTCAAACACATTTATGGTACATATTAAGCATGAGATCTGCAGAGTGGTTGAAGTTTTAGCCAGTCGTTGCAGTTAGTTTAGCCAGTGATCAAAATATGTATACTACAAGTCAAATTCATAAGAAGGCCATGTTGCTATATCTTCCTATGGCATTTGACTTCAAGGTAGATATGTAGGAGAGTGATGGGGTAATACTGAAGGTTTATAATAGTCACTTTCACTAAGGCACACAAGAATTATAATTAAAGGCTTTCTAGTGAAATATGAATCTTAAAAATAATTATTCCTCGTTTAGTTGCTAATGTTAATTCATTTGCATCATTTTAATGTATCATATTGCAATGAATAAACTATAAAGTGTGAAGGGAAGCCTATGTTCCTCTAATTTTAGCTTTGTTTCTCCAGGTCACTTTAAAAGGTCCTCATGTTTGAACACCAAAAGAGCCTGCTTTCATCAGCACTATGTGTGTCACTGGAATAACAACATGCAAAACCTCATGAGTGCTGATAAGTAGTTTTTACCTGTAACTTTTACTAGGTTCTATATGAACAGAGGCCACTTTGGATACTAAAAAATTCTGATTTTAGAGAGTGGTGTTGTATTTACAACCAGAAATTATGAATAATACAATTTCCATGTAGTAAGAGTACACAACAAAATACTCTTTGGTGTTTGGAGGACACATTTTTAGAGGAAAGGGTCCACTTTTCACTGGCTGTGTGATATTCAGTTTGATCAAAATACTTTAATTAGAGGAAATCTTACTTGGTAAGTGAATCAAAACTTATTGAAATTGTGAATTCTGTATTTTCAAATTAGCAGATTGTTGGGAGTGTAATGAGATATGAATTAAATAAGCAACAGAGTAAATATACAAAAACCTAGTATGCATCATAACATTCTCAAAGATTTCAAAATAGATCAGGACTGAAAAGCAAGTCAGTCTACACTCACTCCACATTTTCTATTTTAGAGAAGACTCGGCTAGAGCTGTGCTAAATCGCCACTCATAAATAATTACAATGTTCACGATAAAGTATTTGGTTTATAATGTGGGAGAACTGCTTTTAATCAAAGTTTTATTCACACAAACTCATTTGAAACCCCAACTAATACAATTGTAAGTGGTCTTATGTGACATATAGAGAAGCCATGCTTACGTTAGCCTAGCACATCACTAAAGTGTAAAAAACCTCAACAAAAAAATGTATAAGTTCCTTTAGCTTGGGCTATTTTCTTTACTTAGGTCTCTGTAAACTTCAATTTAGCTACACAACTACAGGCACTTTTTCCCCTGTGTTTTTGATCACATTCACATCTGCACTGTCTCTGGGATTCCACGATTAGCAACCTTGCAAAACCTATGCTGCGCCAACAGGTGGCAATAAAGTCAACAATACGTCAAATTTCCAAAAGGAAAATATCCTAAGCATGGCTAAAGCTGTGTTAGGCAACAGATTTATCCTAAAATCTGCAGCCGCAGCTAATGTTTTAATAATTCCCC
Organism: Girardinus metallicus; assembly: GCA_903067095.1. Lineage (NCBI taxonomy): Eukaryota > Metazoa > Chordata > Actinopteri > Cyprinodontiformes > Poeciliidae > Girardinus > Girardinus metallicus. The sequence continues at coordinate 18,712 of CAEGAE010093900.1, read as the reverse complement.
CTCAATTATCAATTCTTAACAACAAAGTAAGGAAAGTATGAGGCAGATGTGAAAAGACATTCAAACATGCCTCATTTTTATTGTATTGTCTAGTACAGAAACAGAGGCGGCCAGGCTCAACGTGGGCAACTACATTATCATGTCTGCTACGCTCGGATATCTAGCACACACATAAACATCTCAAGTATTCATTTTAGAAAATATTTCTGAAAGTTAACTTTTTTTTTTCCCTTTGGCAAAACTTCATATGCTCGTGATGTGCAAATGCAGCAGTTTCTGTTTTGCAAAATGTGACCAGACCCTTTTACTGCTCAGAGGATATATTCACTCTCCTACAAACTCACTAATGTGCAGCATCTTTCCACTACAGGTACAGTAGATAGTATCTTTACATAACCGGTCTTTTAAAAGTCTGACCTACCACTTTAACCTCAAAGGTTATATCAAATTGATCAATTTCCTTTTCTCAGTCATCATTAGCAACCTGCGTTCTTGTTGTCTGTGAGCCAGAAGCACAGATGAAGTGAAAGGAGAGTTTGATTCGTGAGTCTAAAACAACCTCACAAAGTGAGAAAAAAAGAATAGGACAAAGAAAAAAAGAAGGAGGGACTTGAGAAGTCCCAGTTTCGGGAAAGAGCCGGAAACTCACCGCAAATTCGGGAGAAAACTGTTTCAGCCAGTCTCCCAAAAAAGCGTCAAGCTCATCCCCGTCCGGGAGGGCGTCAAAGTCTATCGCTTGTAGGATATGGTGAATACCTATGTCTTCAAGGCTGTTGTGAATAAAGACAACTAAGCTCTTAATGTCATGTTTCAGGGAGGAAAAAAGCAGCATTTAATGCATTGATTATCTTTTAAGCTGTTTATTTCCCTCTTATTTCTATGTCTTTGCTAAAAGTTTAAAAGACAGAACTATTAGAACAGATTTTCATGTTAGACAGGAGACATATTTTCTCTCTAAATGAACAAAAATTGGTCCACATTGGAAATAAGTGCATCCTTAAGTGCTTCAAGTACAAAATGAAAACAATATTATCAAAATATTCATTTAATGGCTTACTTCATACATAAATACATGTCTTAGGAACACAAAAAGCGATCCACTGATTGGTAAAATCTCCAAAATGACTTAATCTGGGACTGAACACATTGATTTTTTTTTTTTTTTTTTTGTGGGAGGGGGGCGGAGGGCTTCTCTATACTCAGGAGGCTTAGTGGGAGATACTACAAATACGCCATCCGCCGTCCTTTGTTTCTAATTCTCTGTCTGTACCTTTTCCCCAGGACCGCCGCCAGGTATTTCTTGACAGCCATTTGCTTCCTGTAGCGGCTGTAGCTGTCTGTGAAGATCCCGTCTGAGTGTCGCTTGGAGAGGGGCTCCGAGCTGTCGTCCAGCGTTTTGCCCCCACTGTAGGAGATAAAGCAGGGAGCCGTGTTACCGAGGGTCTGTGCTGGGCACATATACAGTACATTTCAGTAACCCTAAACGGAGAATAATAACTTGGCTGATTGAGATTGTCAGAAGACCTCGAATGAAGAATCCTAACCAAAATTAGGGATTTAAGTGTGCATTTTCCACAAACTGCATCCACCCACCTCCTTCCAATCAGAATCCACTGGGATTTAGTCCCATGAATTATTCAGAGGGAAATAAATCTAAAACTGTTTAACTTAATTCTCCCTACTGCTTTTTCCACAGCAGCCAGCTTAAAAAGTAACACTTCCGAAATTAATCAAAGAACAATTTGCTCCTCTTCCTGGTGATTTCATGATGAGCTGATTTAGTAGGAAGGGGTGGGGGCACATATTTGGCATCACGTTGAGGGAAAACAATTACACCACAGACATATTACAGCATGAGTTATGAGCATTTAAAGACCCAGCACACAGGAACAAAGACGCACAGAGAACGAGAAAGAAAAAAAGAGACGTACAAGAAGATTCTTACCCTACACGTTTTGCCATCAGAGAATGAAGGTATTTCCTTGCTGATAACTGACCCAGCGCTTTCCTGTAGGCTTTATTAAACATGCCGTCTGCATGCCTTTCCATTCTGGGATGATATAGATAGCCACACAGTAAAAATCACCACACACTAAACGTAGCGGCACATATTAAAACTCTACAGGGCAGCAAATATCCATCCTATGATGTTATTTGGTGGAATTAGCTCAAATTTTCAGATAAAAATTTGGCATAACTGCTAAAAAGAAATCATGAGATTTTGCTAATGATGTCTATTATTCTAAAATATTTTAGTTTAATTGAAAGATGGTATATATATGGGATGTATCTGATATGTAAAATTGTTGGTCTTACTTATCCTTCTTTTTAGAATTATTTTTATAATAAGCTTTTTTCTGGCTGAAATTGTCAAAGGCATCTCCAAATAGCGAATTAAACTATGAACAAATGAAATACAAGGTCCACTGGGAAATACGGAAACATTTTGACGATACATTGATTTTACACAGGACAGATACATTGACAGAAATACAGAAACAACATGTTCAACAGGGATGTCTCATACACTAATGAATGACAACGTTTTATTCTCCAGTTTTGCTTGCTGAAAACAAAATCACCTTTTCTCTGATGGGTAGAACATGGTGAAGACATCGTCTGCGACAGAAGAGGGGCTTCTCACCTCCAACTGATCTCCATCATAATCCAGGGAGGGCAAGGAGTTGCCACCCTCATCATAAAGCTCACTGTCAAGTCTAAAATTTTTTGTTTAAAAAAGGAGACAAGAATTTTACAACCTAAACAAACTTTAATTTGAAAGAGTTAAATTTTTACTCTAGAAATGAGGAGAGAAAACAGTGGCTTCCAGCTGTTTATTGTGTCCATTTTGCTCAATCTATCTGGATGTATTAATTATACATCCAGATAGATTGATCGATTAATTACCAGGTCAGCCTAGGGCTGTGCCACAGCAGCCTAAGCTACATTACCTCCTCTCCCTGGTAAATATATCTCAGCCCTACAGATTGTCTGTCAGTTGATGTTATCCTGTAATGAGCTGTAATACTCACAGATGTAACTTGTAGATCTTGTACTTGCTGCTGCGCTTGTACAGTAATGGGATTTTTAACCAGTTCTACCAATAAATAAGTGCTAAAATGACTACATACCTTATACTTGGAAAGCTTATTCCTACAGGCGAGCAGTTGATGCTGTGATGCATTATGATTCCATAGATGAGCAGTGCTAAAGTTGCTTTACTAGACATGGTCCTGCTGGGGGGAAAAAAAATACAAAAAAAAATTAATAAATAACTATGTGACTATAAAAGTGATGCTAAGGATATTATTGGATTAAATTAAATTCTGATTTTCATGGAAAGAAAAAAAACATAATCAGAAGATGTTTTAATCCAAATTTTTATCACTTTTACGCTGCGTAAAAGCGCCTCTTCTTACCAGTTTCGAGACGATAGACACGATCTTCCGAGGACCTCAGCTAGGAGAGTGAGATAGGATCTCTATCTCAGCCTCTCTCACTCTCTTTCTCTCTTTCTCTGGGAAGTGTTTCTTCAGCGTCCTTGTTGGAATTGTGCAGCGCACCGTGCGCCCTCAGCTCAGCTTTTTTCTTTCTTTTCTTTTCTTTTTTTTTTAGCAGCTCATGGACTGGACAAAAAAAAACTCCACAGCAGCAGCTCCTGTCTCTGTCAAAACTTTCCTGAGTCTTGTGAAGTTACCTCTCTTTTGGTTTTTTGTCCATGAATTCGAAAGGCTCGTCTCTTAGCACTTATCATGTTGGCAGAAGGGGTGGGAGTTAGAGGTGGGGTGTGGAGGTGGGTGGTTGCGTCATCAGTCCTTTCCGCCCTCACCCCTCCCTTCCTCTGTCCCATATGAGCGCAGACGTCTTCCGCGTCAATGAAAGACCCAGAGCCAAGTCATAAAAAAAAAAGAAAGAAACGAGCCATGCCTCTGCAATTCAAACATCATCATTAATTAAACCGTGAATTAATGTCAACAGCTGACGTCACGCCATAAATAGCGTCACGTGACGGGCCTTCGGAGGTTGTTGTGGGCAGGATAGGAGCTGTTCGCGACTGGAAGTGCTGAAAAGAGCCTTACAGGCAAGAACAAGACGTAAATGGGAGGAAGTAATTTATTTTATCAGGCTACTTTCAATTATGTTTCCTTTAAGTTTCCATTTGGCCACTTAAGCAGTTCACACAACTTAATACTGAAGCATATTGTTCAAAAGTATCTGATAAATATATATAATAGGACATTTGTAATTAAAAAAAAACTACAATATTACTATTTTTAAATGAAGTACAGAAATAAGCATTGAAAAGACAAAAGAAAATACACATTAAGATCAATAAGATGTTGAAACAGAAGTAAGAGCAAAAGTCTCAAAGAAATAAAAAAAAACTCAATTTAATTTCTATTTTTAGGTTTAAAATGAATAAAAACATATGAACATATATCTCCTCATCTGCATATTTCTGAGTATGTCATTTTTTAATAACTGCACTGGATATTTTTTCTATATGTTGTAAATTTGATCTTACTGTACGTCTTATCCTCATTTTTGTAGTTTTTACCTGCATGCTCTTGTTTACCTCAACCTGCTGCTGTGACACCTGAATTTTCCACTCTGAAAGATAGTTCTATTTTATAAAACTTGTGCAGAAAGAAAATTGGTGCATTTTCTTCAATAGAGAGTTGTGAAATATTATGCAAAACGAAATAATAAAGCACACCTTTTCAAAGCCAATGACAAGGGAAAATAAGTCTTCATATGTTACTGGTACTTTTAGTCTTTCTGACATGGAAATTCAGTGTAATTATTCCATGAAAAACTGAAAAACCTCTAAAACTTGCATTTGTTGTTATATCTATATTTAAAAACATTTGTTGGCTCTTTATAGGCCATCGTGGAAGGTCCAAAGAGCGACTTAGGCATCCACGGGTTTCAGAACTGTGGTTTACTATTGAACATGCAACTGCAATAAATCATGAAAGCTGGTTGTTTGCACAAGTTTCAATCTATTGTGTATTTTCTTTATTCCACACAGGCTTAAAACCATAGATAAAGCTCCAGTAATATTTAGTTGCATGAATCTTAGCAAGTTGAAGTGCAGCTAGATGCTTTTGTAGGCATCAAAACATCAACAGCGCAATCTTTACCAAACCTGGACATAAAAAATTGATGTGCTTTATTTGTTTGTGCAACAAGTGCAACAAATATAATTTGCACTTGAAGGTGTTGAATTTGGGGAAGAGTTTTAATCACCTTGTTCAGCTCCTTGTCAGACTGGCGTCACTGTGGACGGTGACACCAGCATTCAAGATGTTTTCAGTCATGGTGGCTTAAGCCTTGGTGGTTCTTGAACACTATTAAACTGAAAATCTATTTCTTCTCTGGGTGGCAGTTTAGGTCATGTAGTTCATTTGGTTTGTCCAATATAGAAAAGAGGCCAACACATTCATCAGAACTGGTGTTAGAACGGGTCGGGCAGGATAACACCAAACTTCTCCAGTGGACTCCACATCTTTGAGAAGCTGCCACATGAGCAAAATTAGGCTAAAATGTATTTTCCCAAAGTTGTGGGCAGAAGTGTGAAGTTGCATAAGACTAACACTCTGATTAAAACTTATGTTAACTTGGCTGTTTTTCATTTTTCTCCCTCTACCGCATTCATTAGAAGTCAGATGTGCCTTTCCTCTGTGCGGGCATCATCAGGGCCATGTGCTGAATCTTTAGTAGGTGATTCAGACCTCTTCGGTCTTCTCCACTCTTTGACGTCATGTGATGGTTTGCTTAGCTAAAAGGAAATGCTTTAATTTAAATTCTTGAGCGATAGAAGGGGAATATGTAAAGAAAAAAAAAATCGTCTTAAAGATTAACTTTGTTTCGTGTATTGGGTGAGCACTGCACCCCAGTGGTTATGGGAAGAAAATGCACACTGACGCATCACCAGTCTAAGACAAATCAAGAAAATCAGTATGTCTAACTACCAATCTTAAATCAAAATTGCACAGAATGAGCTAAAGTATCATTTAACTGATTTAGATACAAATATATACTTAATGCTCTGATGTGAAAAAATAGGTCAACTGTCTCTTGGACACTTAACCATGTAATTATGACTGAAGCAGCTAATCATAACATTTCCATGACTATCTTATGTTGAAATGAATCTAAGTAATCATTGTAAAGTGGTGATTACTCATTCAGCTTCAATCATCTCTTAATAAGCACTTCTTCTGATTATGGCAGGATATGTGGATTACAGCCTGCAGATATGAATGTTTAGCTTTAATAAACCAATGCTTGAGTCACTGCAACCTTTAAAGCCCTTACTGTAGGTTTAATACTAATAAACTTGCTGACCTTAGCGTATTATATTTGCCATACACTTACTAATCAAAATGCATGATGGCACCAGGTTTTTTGATAACCATTGCAAAATAAATACATGCACTGTTTGTTCAGATGTGTCTTCATATTGTTTGCTCAGAGACTGAGGTCTCAGTAATCATATTACACCACACGGAGTAAAACTGAGCTTTATCACTTCAAACAAGACAGCAGAGGAACATATGACTCATTCTAATTTTAGCTCTGTTTGCTTTTAATAGCCTCGGCTGTCTCCGCCGCTGGTGCGTTGTGTTTGAAGAATTTTATTGATGTTGCTGTCTCTTAGCTCAATTGCTTACAGAACAAGCTTTTTTGGTAATCAAATTTGAAAGGTGTGTGGGCAAAGTGGCACTGCTCACATTGTGGTCCCTCTGCCACGCTGTGGGGAATTGACTTTGTTACAGGAATGAAAAAGGAAGCTCTTATGTTGTAAATCATTACATTTAATGTGAAGATTTGTGGTCAGCGTTCATATCCAGGAAATTAACATGACTCACTGTTACAGTATAAAAAATAAAGTTTAGTTTGGGAGATTCTGTGTATTTTTTAATGTGATTTTTTTTTAACTGCTTAGAAACTGACTCAAGAAATAAAAATCAGAAAGTTTAATCTTGTTGAGTCTACTGTTCATTTATTGCTTGTTGTCTACTGTTTATTTTGTTCTTCTGACAAAATCTGACAAAAGCATTAATGGCATTATGGTGCTTTAGTGACAACTTACAAAAGGCACAGTAGGAATAAGTAAGAAGAAAAAGAAATATGAATTCAGATACATTTTTACCTTTTTTTCCCACAACACATTTGTTCAAATGCATTATCTTATTTTTGACAATTAAAAATAAAGACTGGTGAGTTCTGACCAAGTAACTTTTACTATTTTGGTGTTAGATGTTTTCTAAACATTGAGGTTAAACTGTGATCTTTCTATTGTCCTTGTCTTTTACTGGGGAAAAACCTGTGCAAAAGAAATGATGTAACCATGGAGCCTACCAAGTTAGTTTATGCATATAATTCTGTACTAACTTCCTGGAACTGATTCTAATGTATCAAAACTGATACAAACATTTTTACCATTATTATTGAATATGCGATTCAAAAGAAAAAGTAGTTCCTGAAATCTTTTCAATAAAGAGGACACAACATTTCCAAAGAGACAGATGTCTTGATTGTACAGTACATAGTTTAAAAATGGAAACACATTTTAATATTATTTCATTAGTCATACAACTGTTCCACACTTTCTTATCCCATGTGCAAAGATGGCAGTGCACTGCTTTTATTTGCAATTTCAGCTTTATTATCTCCTTTGAGTTAATCATGGTAGAGTCTTCATCATACCTCATAAGAATTCATTGGTGGCAAGATAATTGACTTGATTTGTCAATAAGCTGGGTCCATCATAGATAAATTAATGGCAGGAATAGCTCATCGACCACACTAAACTTCCTGGTATATTGCCCTGTAGGTAAACATTTCTGATAAAAGTCATCATTTAATGTAAGCAGAGAAGAGAGTGAACAGATTTTATGAAGTACAATGAAGGTTAAAGTAATTAATGCAATATAATACCCTATCAGTAAACCTTCCCCGACAAGGTTCTCAACATTTAATGTTATGCAATAATTGCTTTTAACCAAGTCATGGGTGGCAAAGTTAATTGACATCTCTATCAGTTCCTGTGAAATAAGTCCAGTTCAGTTCTCATAAAAACTCCTTTCTTAATACCTATTAGGGGGATTGAACGCTCTAACACAAAATATCCAAGTTTCTGTAAACAGACATTATAGATGGTGATTGCTATGGGCAGGAAGTGTCTCCTGTAATCTCTGCGTTACAGCATATCTGTCATGAGTCACGGTTTGTGGTGGTGAGGTAGAAACGTGGTTGGACGCAGGATGAGGTGTAAATGATAAAGGTATGAATGAAGAAACGATTTCACAAAATCGGCAGCACAGATGAACAGTGACAAAGGCTCTAAGTCTGGTAGCAACTGGTAAATCAAATGATAACTGACAGCTGACACTAGATAGACATGAGACGAGGATCTGACATGGAGCAGGGAACACAGGTGGGATTTAATACTCAGGGAGACAACCAGGGGAAACAAGGGACAGGTGTAAACCATATATTGTGTTAAAACAACACAGAGACTCAACAAAACACAGACACCTACATAAATACATGGAAAAAAACAAATCCTTACAAAATCTGTAAATATCTCTGACTGAAAATGTTCTCTTTTAGTATCGCTACCTTTTGAAGAGGATGCTTAGTTGTCTGTTACGTGTTTCATTTTTTGAAGTATCTTTTTAAAAAGACTGCACAGAACTAGTGCCCTGTATTCAACAGTAGCTGGAGTGGAGGAAAGGCATAGACAGAAGGGAAAGACATGCAACAATTCCCAGGGTTAGGACTCAAACTGGGGACAACTGCATTAAGGACAGTAACCTCTCCACATGGTGCTCCTTCTCTACCAGTAAGCTTTGGGATGCTCCACAGTATCCTTCTTTGCACAACCAGTTTCAGAGGTTCAGATTACTCTCTGCATAACATAGTTCCAGAAGATTTACAATACCTTTCTGCAAAAATTGAACAGTTAAACTTCCTCAGAAACTGCAGTCTGTGCTATCCCTACTTGTAAACAGCTTCACTGTTGCAGCTGTAGTCCAGTTTTCTGTCTAGATAAGCAGCCTGCCTACGGAACTTACATTCTATTGCTACCTCCACTTCATTTCCCATCATGGAAATAGTGTTTGATCTATTCCCGTTTCTCCTGAAAGCTACAGCTATCTCCTATGTTTTGTTCACATTCAAGATAAGATAACGGTTTCCACCACCACCATATCTCTGTACTCAGCTTCCGGAGTAACTGACACAGCGGCATCTGTAGACTTGTCAAAGTATTTCTGCAGATGGCAGGACTCTGACTTGTACTCAAAGGCTGAGGTATAGTGAAAAAAGATTAGGGAGAGTATAGTTCTTGATGGCACCCTTTTGCTGCTGATCACCTGGTCAGACACTGTAGACAGGGGAGGCCTGAATCAAACTTGACTACTCACTCGAGTGGGAGTCAAAAGGAGTCTCCTAAGGACCTTCATGACATGTGATGTCATGGGAACAGGTTGTTAAGGACTGACGGACAAGCTTTCTTTGGTACCGGATCAAGGAAGGATACCTTCCACAACACAAAATCAAAGAATCATTAGCATCCTTTTGACTTGGTTGAAGTCTTGTTATGGTCCTTTGGTGTTAGACATTTGGTTTTCAGTTATGTTTCTGTTTTGATCATTTCATTGTTGTTTATTTACTTAGACCTTTTGTCTTTGTGTTAGTTCAATTATTCTCATCATTGGTGGGTTTTCTGAGTTTTATGTTTGTTCCAGGGTCTTCTTCTATTTGTTGAGGTTTATATTCTCCCTTCCTCTCGCCCGATTCTTTAGGGTTGCACATCTCCTAATTTTTCTCAGCAAACTCTCTGTTAGTAGATGTCCCTACTAACGTCTGATTGCTCTTCTGGTTCATTTGTCACTTCCTTCTCGTCGTCAGAACTTCAGCTCCTCTCTTTCCTGATTTTTGTCAGTCTTTTTCATATACCTTATTAAAGATTTTTTTACCATGAGCCTCCCGAACTCCTGTCTACATTTTGATCTTCTAGCCTAAATATTTTTATAGCTCTGTACAATTTTTATGTTGAAATTCCAAGAATTTCAACATAAAAGACCTAAAAACATACTTATTGATCAATAAATTGCACTTTGCATGCGTTAAAACAAACTACAAAATAAACTGGTCATAAATATCGGAACTGTTCTTTTACGTGGTATTCGCTCACTGATTACTGTAGACCTGCAATAGATGTATAAAACCAGCAGAGGGCGCCACAAATTTACGTTTGTGAATGGGAACGGTACGAGTGAATACTCCTTTTTTGGAGATTAAAAAATTCTCCACTGGCCGGTCTGCATGTTTTCACCTATCTATTTCCCTTCTACTCTTTGTTATTTTACCCAGCGGAAGGTTTTTCACGTGAATATTTCACGCCGCGGCTGCGCTCAGACCAGCTGAACCAGACGGCTCCGTGTCTGCGTCTCCAGCTGCGTGGCTCCAGTCCCGCAGGCTGGGTCGGCCATGTTGTTGTGTGGGGGTTGATGGAAGTTTGGTAGTAGGAAGTGGAGAGGAGGCTCCATCTCTCCGGGATACTCCAGGATCCCACTTTTCCTCCTTCCTCTTTGTTTTCCATCAGCAGGCATGCCTCTGCAGGATTTTCCCTTCAGTGATTTCTCCACATGAAGGAGAATGACAGTCTCTTGCAGCGCTAACATCAGACTTCAGGTCTGCAACACTTGATTTAACTTAAAACCAAACCGCTGGATGGATGAAGTGAGGATGAAGGCGGATCGGTCCCGGCTGGAATAACTCGGATTTACTTTGTCCCGAACTGATTCAAGGAGAAAGTGGTGAAAATAGGAAGAAAAATCACACTGGAAGGACCTGGAAGGTAAAGGCAAAAATAATAAGAAATGCAATTTGTTTCTTTGTCAGAGCAGGATGATTAAAACAAGAAGGGCCAGCTGCTCCGCTGTGTGACCTGTCATCAACAAAGGACTGCAAGCACTGCCAACACTGAGAGCTGATTATATGCTACTGTGTTTTTATTCACCAATGTGTTATATTTAAGAAAAGGAAAAGGCAATACATGAATTTAATCCCAGGGGAAACAAAAAAAAAAAAAACCCACAGTAATTCCCTGGAAAAATTTTAATCTGGAAAATTGCATATAATTATAGCTTTATTACAAGAAACAGGGACCTGGAAGACATGGAGTATAGCTGTAAATGAAAACTTCCAAGTCATTTTATTACAGTATTGCAATGTGTTTAACTCAAATATTTATAATTTAAACATCAGATTTTTAATGGGTTTTCTAAAGTACCTTATCATTTTGGTAAACTGTTAAATACTTAACCCACTCGTGAGTCATGCTGATTCAGCCCTTTGGAACATCAAGATTCTTTTTTATTCTTAACAGCTGGAGTTTCTCTATGCCTGTCATCAGCACAAAGTCCACAGAATGTCTTAAGATTAGAACTGTTTTGCTAAAATGATTCAGTAACATGTCACATCCTGAACAGCTCTTTGCACAGCTCTACCTGAATCAGCTGCTTTCAAACCTTATAAGGTAGCTTGGACCTGGAGAGTTGGGAGTACCGCTATTAAAGCTGCTGTCGCCCGTTTTCTTATCTAGCTGTATGTTACAGTATCTAAAATGGGTTTAAATCTGAAAAATGAAATACATTGGATGTCTTATCACAGACATAGGGTGACGTTTGTCACCCTGGCATTGGGTCAGAGTAGAACATCACCAGTTGTAGATAGGTACCGCACCTATTTTGTCTTTTTCTTTTCCAGGTCAGTGAAAGCATTCACCTTTCAGTCTGAGTATGAAAGGCCAATGCTCTGTATACAGTCTGTGAGGGCTCCCAAATGGTCAATTCAATTATTAGTTGAAATATCAGAAAGCAGGGCCAAAGTCCCTGTAATGTAGTCTGGGTGGAAAGGGAGATCCACCCAGCTGTGTTACTCAAGTTGAATGTTTTTTCTTAATATCAGTCTGAGAATCAGTTTAGACATGCAGGAGTTGTGTGTTGTCAATTTATGTGGTAAGAAATCCATTGTGAGTCTATACATACATGCTGGGTGAGTCCAAGCATGTGTATGAGTGAGGTGAGTGACACTTCATCAGTCAGACAAAGAACCTGACTACTGTAACAAATGAGTAAGTAAAGTAAATATGGGATAATTGTTGCTACATTTAGGTATTATTTGATTGAATTTTGTGGTGGTGGTTCACATGATAGGTATAGTAAGATCTTCTGCCGAGAAAACATAAAACCGAAGCACAAGATGTGTTCTTTGAGGTTGACACGTTATTTACATTTGAGACTTTTATCTTAATTTTTATTTCTTGTCACGTTGTCTCATAGCAAGCAGTTGCAAACACACTGAAGAATCCTCTCCACCCAAACCAACGCCTCCGCATCTGAAAGCTTTTGGACTTATGCACTGTATTTTACTGAGGCAAAGATAAAGTCCATATGAATACAAATTCACATGCTGACTATCAGATATTGTAAACAAAAAAATATCATGTGCCCTTTTTCCTTCACTTCACAACTATGCACTATTTTGTGATTGTTAAATTAGAAAGTGGTGACATTGAGTATGTTATGAGTAAGTTTAACAATGTTCGCTTACACTCTTTAAGAAATGACATTTCTATATAAGTTCAGTCCATTTACCATTTACATTTAACTTAAATAAGGTGTATAACAGAAGAAACATGTTTTGTGTTAAAATGCACAAACACATTATTTTAAAGCATATGAGAACAATCTCTCTTTGTGGTAGCATGTGACATATTAAGACCACACCTTTTCATCAGCAGCCACATACAGTTGAACATATTTGTACTAAGTCCTCAAGCTTGACTTGAGTTCATGTAGCCAAATTCCTAATATTTGTTACAAGAAATAGTCTATGATACTAGTTTTGTCTTCACTTTATCGGATTGCAGATTCCAAAAATAGGCCACATTTATACATCTAGGTATTCCCATGAGATCTGTTATTTTGGAAAATGTGTTTTTTCTCAGCAGCCTAGCGACTAAAGTGAGCTTGACATCAAAGTCTTGAGTTGTAGTCTTCTTGCATACTAACCATGTTCTGTGATAATTTTGATGATGCAAAAGCACAAAAAGAAAGATCCATTCAGATAAAATCTCTTTTTCAAGGGAGATCTGACCAAGAGGCACACCGGTGTACAGTATACAAAACAATGATCACAAGGTGCAGACAATTAAAACATTACAAAGTTCACTTAGGTATACACAAAATATACAAAATAACTATCAAAAGTATAAGATATAATTGTACTTTTGTTCCTAAATCTGCCCTAATCTGATCTAAATTTAAGGGTAATCTTAAACCAGAAATCCCTAACCATTATGGGACTCAAAATAAACTACCTAGTGATGGTTTTCTGAAGGCTCTGAAGGATTACTTGGATGTAGTGTGTTAGGCATTAAAATTAATATGGTGCTCAGTGGCAGCCAGCATCTGCTGCAGATTTGAACTTCAGCAAGGCTCCACAGACCGCCTTCCTGCCTGTACTCACAGCTGGGCACGCTTTCAGTCGGAGCGCTGGCTGATGGATGGAGGAACTCCGGTCTCATGCTTCCTTTAAGCTCAGCTGCCGGGCTGTCATCCAGCCAAATGTCTTGTGATCTAAACCCCAGAGGAGAAGAATCAGTTTGAAACAGTGAGACTTGTTTTATTTTAGAATCAGCTCTCAGACCATTAATAATCCACAGTGCTCTTGCATCATTGCTACATCTGCTTATTTGTATTTTCAGCAAAACTCTACAAGCTTTGTTAACGGGGCAGGATTATTTGTTTTACAGCCACATAGTATAATTTTTTAGTACGATCAAAATGTCACCTTTAGTTGTATATATCAAACATGACTTAAAAGAATTTTCACTTCATAATTTAACATCTTGAAATTAGGCCTATGTATTTTTAAATTCCTGCCTTCATCGTGTCCTCACAACAACATTCTTCTATCAAGCATTTACAAATGTTCATAAGAGCACTGGACTGAGAAATAGTTCATATAATAAGCTCTGCAGATGTGCAGTTCCAACAGGTGTTTGCTTATTGCTGCTGCTGCTGCTAGTTTGAAGGAGCAGAGTGGGGGAGGAGCCTTTTGTAAGTGTTGCATTTATTCATGAAAGAACAAAAGCAATACTCCAGGTGTGTTTCTGATGAAGGAATAACATTACAACATTATATACAGCTCACCAAAGTCGATTTTTTACATACGATTGCCCCTTAAGGAGTCAGGTTTGACCAACTAAAATTGACTGCATCAACTACATAAACTTGCCCAAAAATAAGGAAATGAATGCTTGTCAACAATTTCTTGTTATAAACCTGTTCATTTTCCTATAAACGGTGTCACATCTGGAAGGAAATGACATTTTTGGGTTGAGCAGTAGAGAAGAAGATGTAGGTTTCATCTTCTTTTATATTAGACGAACTTGTCTAATATCTCTAAATGGCTTTTGGTGGAGGTAGTGTGATGGTGTGGGGCAGCATCTCCCTCACTGATAAAAGCATGACATGTCAAAACTGGAGGTATACAGTGATGAGATTGTGCAACCTTAATTGGTAGGAATGGCAGGTCACTTGAGTTTACTGGATCTCTAGAATCCTGACCTTTCATATTCTGAAAGGTCAGAATATGAAATTATGGGTCTCCCTGCCTATTATAAACGATTCTAGTGGTGGTGGTGGTATGATGCGTAGTGTGGGGGACATTTTCTATGAGGAATGTGTCCAGCCATATGTTTAATCAATACCTTGAGGAGTTAAGAACCCAGAATCATCAAGGTGAATGTAATAAAGTGAAACATTCCTAGACCGTTCAGATCCTTTCCGGATTCACAGATATAATTATAAGTAAAGATTTCTCTCATACCTCCAACTTGCTCTTTCTGTGAACTTTAAAAAAATTATTTGAGTTGTGATCCTAAGAGTTTTTGCCAGAAAAAAAAACCTAACCTCTCCCTGTCTTATCAGTATTTTGTAAATCCTGCCTTGACTGATCACACTGTGGTTGGAATGGAAGAAGGAAACCGCAGGAAGGTCTTGGATATGCAAAGAATGATTTCCTAGCTTTAAAGCTCAGCGAGACATTGAATATTTTTTTTTGTGCCGCAGCTGGCCGTGGATCTCTATTCAAAGTGGTATGTTTTTGGTTAAGTGTGCACAGCCCGGAGCCTCGATGAAATCCCTCCAATGCTGTCACTGCACACTGACTGGAGTGTGAATTATGAGAGCCAATATTAGTAAATCAAACTCACAGAGATGCATGAGAGCGTGCCTCTGAGACTAATGAAAGCACCAAAGACAGAGGGTCAAGAGCCAGAGAGGCTTTTGGACATGCAGCATCTTCTGTGAATGTCGGATGTTTGTGGAAAGATTTTTCCTCTCCAAACATCTGGAGCTGAATTAGGATGTCTGCAGATAAAGTTTTTATTTATTCTATGTTTTCTGAAAAACATTACAATGATAACAATTATTACTCAACAAAGTATCATCCTTAAAAGAATGCAAATGCTTTCAGTTAGAGGCAGAACTCAGCAAGTCTTTGCTTTTTTTTAAGGGCCTTGAGCAACAGACTAAATCCCTGTTATTCCTTCAGGCAGTCCGACCTTGCTGGAAGAGGTATTAAGCAAAATTATTGCCTAATCTGCCACACTTTTTACTGGACAGAGGAATGAGGAGGAGGAAAATAAGCACTAGCTGGAAAGGTATTGCTGCTTTTATCGCACATATTTGACTGTTTTTGTAGATTATTAAGGAGAGACTGCTGGGAGCATTGATCAAGTGTTTATCCCAGTCGTGTTAATATTTATGCAGAGTTTGGCTGCAGAAGACGAGATCTATGCCTGGAGGAAAAGGTTTTAAACAGTCCGTTCCTGATTGCTTAACTTCGATTCAGGCTGATTTAAATGTCAAGCTCACTTACGTTTGATTTTCAGTCTCTGTGAAGCAAAAAGGAGTACAAAGAGCTTCAGTTTGTATAAATGCTTACTTCTTGTCATTGCAACTTCCTCGTTTGAACTCTTCTCCTTCCTCTGTCACTGTATTTGGCTCCATCTGGGAAGACTTGGGTGTCTTCTTATGTTTGTAGGTCATGCTATCATCCTTGGGGCTGGATGTTGTCCGCAATTACAATAAGCTGCTATAATTAGCAGCACATCATAGTTTCCCAGTGGTTGCGTGGCTGTACTGGTCAGAAATTGCCTCGTGCAGCAAAGGGACATCTTGAGCTTTTAGATGTACTATAAGACGTAGTTGCATAAACTTGGCAAACAGGAACCAACACACAGATGTGATTCCAGATTGCCTCTCTGTTTTTAATGACTGCTGCATTAAACTAATATTTTATTAATTACATTACATTTGGATATACAATTGGAGAGGAAAGAATTTATTTATCATATAGTTAATATTTAATGATACTGATGTTGCTGATATTTTTTTCATTTTTATCTATTTTACAATTATTAATTCATTTCCTCTTTTTAATTTGTTTGTTGCTTAGCATTATTGTAAAAGTTGTTTTGCAATAGTAGTTGCAATTGAATTAATTTATTAAATAATTTGTTATTATCCTGTATTTAATGAATTGTGATGATGATTTTTTTAATCAGTTTGTTCCTGGTAGTATGGGTAAACCTGTAATTTAAATTAAAATATTTGCATATTTATTACTATAAATTATTATGATGTTTAACTATTATTTAATTATTCAATATTTTGCTAAATTTTTATTTAAAAAATGTTGTTGTTGTTGCTATTATTATTATTATTATTATTATTATTATTATTATTATTATTATTATTATTATTATTATTATTATTATTGTACTATATAATTTTTCCAAATTAGCCTTTCTACTTGTGGTAGTAGCAGCAGCAATAACATCAGGTCTAATATTTGCCTATTTATGTTTTATTTATTTGCTTGAAATATTAAAGAGTAGCTTATACTAATTAATGTTATGGTTTGAATGTCCCATGACAAATTCATTTTTACATTTTCTGTCTAGGATGATTCACTCTTCAGTTGTTGAATTTGTATATAAAAAAGAAAACAGTGTCGTTATGCAACAGCTGTCTGATTTATCCGACTGACAGTGAGTTGTCTGGCGTTAGCTCTGGGCAAAGTCAGGCTTCTGTGTGACATTACAGGCAGGGTGAGCTTGGCCAAAATGACTACACACCCACATGGACCCTGGTGGTCACTCTTACTTTGTTTTCTGTTATTATCCTCTTTGAGTAAATCCTTCACCCTTGTAATCCTCCTAGTAGTTCCAGCTGGGAGAGCTGGCACTGTGTGTGCCTGGCTGCCCCCCTTTCATTCAGCCGGCCTGCTGTCTCACTTTGCCGTTTCTCCTGCTCCGCGCACAGAAAGGTCAAAATCATTTTATTTGTGCCTACACAAACACTCGGATGAATTTTTATTTGAACTTGCTGTGCTGGTCTTATCAGCGGGGATTTAGAGACAAGGCAATTTCATTTTTATAGCACATTTTCAGAAACAAGGCATTTCAGAGTACTTTACATAAAGTAGAAAAAATAAAACAGTAAACAAGCAAAATAAAGACAATAGAGTAAGGAAAGACAATAGAAAGTTGAAAAACAGATTATGTTCCAGCTGTTCAAAGGCAGCTCTGAACAAAGGGATACTTCTCCTTGATGTAAAGGATCTCTGTGTTTTAGCTGTTTGGCAGTTTTCTGGAAGTTTGTTTTAGACTAGAGGAGCATAAAAACTGAATGCCTCTTCTCCACGTTTGGTTCTGACTCCAGAGATGGATAGACTTGAACCAAAAGACCTGAGTGGTCTGGTAGGTTCACATCTTTAATGTGTTTTGGTGCTAAGCCATTCAGACATTACAAAAGTATTTTAAAGTCTGTTCTTCATCTCAACAATTATTGCTGTGCATTTTCTTTAACAATTGTAGTCAGGGACTTAAGAGTTACAATATGTGTTTTTGATCTATGTTTAGTTGTTTTACCAACTGAGGTATTTTCTTTAACATTTACCCTGTAAGTCTCAGACATTCTCCCCCAGAAGTCATAAAGCCAGAAGTTTTTTTGAAATTTGCTTTTCTTGTGTCATTTTACAAGATTGAGTTTTTGCAGATGTGGTATAGGCAGAAGAATAGGACTTTCATTATTGTTCAGCTTTTCTACCACTATTGCAAATAGTGGTAGAACCCTTTGTTTGTGGCTATGAAAATAGCCACAAACAAAGGGTTGACTTTACCTACTATAATATAAGTGATATAACAAATGAAACATAGTGCAAGGTGCAATGAGTTTTCAGCCTCATTGCACCTTGTAGGCTTTACTTAAAAAAAAAACATCAATAGATTGTATTTATTAAGCTTTTTTGCTTATTGTCGATATAAAATAATGTAAATATAGTATAAAATATTTAATAAGGTGGTGGTTTAGTTTAGGACTGTTGTAAATGAATATTTTAGTAATCGAGTAATCTATCAATTATTCTTACGATTAATCGGGTAATCGGATAAAAAAAAGATAAAATAAAACATTGGTAAATCTAACATAACAGCAGTGTTACTATCGCATTTCAACATCAGTCCAATTTTTCACATTTACTTTTCTGTAGTTTAGAAAATTAACCTGTAACAATAATAGCTCACTTTGTTAACTTGAAGAAAAGTTATACAAAAATC
>CAEGAE010093882.1:0-13150 GCA_903067095.1 Girardinus metallicus | reverse complement strand
AGAGAAGCTCAAATGTGAAAAATTGGACTGATGTTGATATGCGATAGTAACACTGCTGTTATGTTAGATTTACCAATGTTTTATTTTATCTTTTTTTTATCCGATTACCCAATTAATCGTAAGAATAATAGATAGATTACTCGATTACTAAAATATTCGTTTACAACAGCCCTACATACATCTATCACATAAAACTCCAATGAAATTCATAGAAGTCAATGGATGTAAAGTTACAAAATGTGGAAAAGTTCAGGGGCTGTGAATACCTTTGCAAGATACTTTTGTAGATACCAAAATGTACACTGATGTAGCTTTGAAAATTTGTTTAGATGGGGAAATCCAGAAACATTTTACTGTTCGTGACCTCAACAGAAGTATACATTCAGGTCAGCATGTTGTAAAGATAAGATCATCATGACCAACTGACCATGTCCTGTACCACTGTTGTCCACATCTCCGACACACAGGCATCCCTGGTCAAATTCCTCTCCCTCACCGAGAGCAGCTGACCACCAGTCACGGGCTTTGAAAAGAGACATGGCGCCTCCAACTGGACAGAGGGAAAACAGACGGGGCAATCTTGATCAATGCATATGAGAAACAAACATTTGTCTTTACACTGCACAGTAAAATGTCTCTAATTTAAAAAAAAAAAAAAAGTTCACACAATTAATGAGGACATATGACATTTAGGATTAAGCAAATGAAATGGAATATTTTGAATCAGCAATGCAGAGTCAGCCCTTTTGCCCTGAAGAGGATTTAGCTTTGGATCTTTGCTCACTACTAAGGTAACAACAGCAGTTAGTCACATGACCCAAACATTGAGCACGGAGGAGAATGAAGAGGCGACTAGGTGGGGGCAAGCAGCTTTTCTACTTGATAAGTGCTGAGCAGGTGGAACAGGCGGCTAATCCAGAGAGAGAGAATCCCTCCTATCTTCAGCACACTGACCTTAAAGCCTGAGTGGCTTTTGAAGCAAATTAGCTACAAAGACCTTTTTCTTTTATTACAATTCTAACAACTACAATTAATTTCAACTGCTTGCAACTACAGACTTGATAAATACAAACAGTAAATGAGTGGGCACTTGTTTAATAATAACTGGAAGTTAGGACCATTTACATGGAATATAACAATGCTTTTTTTTTTCTATAGTGTATTTGAAAACAAAAATCTAGTTCTAAGACTATTTATTTAGCAGTTCAGATATACAAACAAAATGTTTATTATCCAAAGAAAACAATATATGTCATATCATGTCGTGAAAGTTATGACCTTAAACAACCAACTTTTGCTTTTATGGGAACTATGACAACGCTATTTTATGTGTAGTTAATGGCTAAAATTACAAAAATTAACAGCACAATATTGTTAAAGGGTCAAACAATTCAGAACAACTCTGGAATACTCTCTGGGGAAGCCCAGCGCCCCTGAGGGTAGTTGGTTTCATTCACAGTTTCTTGTTTGGAAAACATAATTTTTGTGTTGTAACAATAAAAGTAATTAATGACACACATCCAGGGTCTGCTTTAATACTAAGCATGGGACAATACAACTGAACGGGAGCTATCGTCAAGCCGACTGGTTTAACTTTAGCTTAGCCGCGGCTAATTAGCTCTCCATCCAAGTTCCCTGCCTATAAGCTAGTAGGTCAGGAGAAGTATCCCAGTATAACCGGCGTTTACCTTCATGAAAAATGCCGAACAACCATTCCGGGATATTTCACAATTTTCTAACCTTTACAGAAGCGTTACTCCTCGTTTGTTACTCCTGCTTCACGCAAACATCACATTTCTCATCGTCTCGCTTGGAGCCATCGTCTTGTTGTCATGACAGTGACGCTAAACGGAGTAGCAGAGTTAGTGCGCAAGAACGGAAACCAAGGGGTCCATGGGAAATTAAGTTTTGCTATAACCATTTGAATTAAGACTACATAGATTTCTGGCGTTTTTATAAATTATACATTCACTACAGTATATTTGCATAATATATATATTTTATTTCATGTCTTTAACATAGCATAATATCCGAATGTAAATGGCACTTGAGACGTCATATTGCATGGCTTGTCGATAAAGGACACATTTGTCCTTTTAAAATAATAATAATAAAAAAACATAGTCTAGATCCATGTAACTATTAGTGACTGGTTTTAAATTATTTATTTATTTATTTTAAATGGAAGCAGTACAGACAGGACTTAGGTAGTTTCATTAGATTAAAAAAAAAAATCAAACATTTGAAAACTTGAGACATATTTCCATATCCATGTTCTTGGGTTGAATCAAAAGTCTTGCTTTTATTTTTTTTCCCCATTCTATGTTCAACTCATTTATTTAGGTAGGAATAAAAGCTTGTTGCGTTCTGTAAACAATAAAACACTATTATTGTAGGCTTGTATGAACACAAGTTTATACATAAAAAAAGAAAATCTATTAAAAATAATTTAAAAGAAAATTTTACAAGTTAAACCCCCTAACCACTATGCTACTTATTGTTATAGATGTGTAAAAAGTCCTTAATTAAACTTGCCTATTGCCATAGTAATAGTCACATGCTTGAAATTTATTTAAAATAACTATTAAAAATAACTTGTAGCAAAGACGCTATACCAAAATTCCAGAAAAATATGCTCCATTTTACATAATTTTATACTTTTCTATGTTGTATTGCTAAATTTTAAGATCTTGAAATAGAAGGCAGATTGCCCACAAATACATTAGATAAAAAAGAGCAGCTTCTTTAATTCAAAAGATGTAGATTGTAATAAGACAAACCTTTGGTGTTCCGTTCTGTGAACCAGTCATGGCTTCATTAAATTTATTGTATGTTTATTCACAGCATCAAAGAAAACCATCAGCTTATAAAAATAAAACACACCAGTCAGAAAATATATTATAAGCAGTAAAACAATATACATTTCCTTATAATTTCCCACATACACAATGTGACAGTATTCCCCATTTAAACGATAAATATGTTTTTAGTCTCCCATTTCTTAGACATAAACACTATGATAAGAAAAGGCAACATGCAGGTGATAGCAGCACATTTTAAACACAAACAAACCAAAGGGGGACACCATGCTGAAACAAACAGAGATTATTTAGCTTTGAAACTCCAGAAAAAAAAATGTCAGAGGCAGTGCTCAACTTTAACCACTGAATTTAAAAAAGTGATAAAAAAAACACTTGAACAGGTGTTATACTGGGTTTTACAGAAAAAGGAACATTATTTTTACCCCTTTTTCCTGAAACACTTTAGATATAATCAACATAAGAATCTTTATTTACAAGCAAAACTGAAAGGCATCAACCCGTTTATGCTGTTGTAATTCATTATAGCAGCCACAAGAGGTCAGCTTCAGGTTTGAACATCATCTCTAACATTCAACAACAGTGTGTTTGGGTGAATGAGCTATGCTGAGAACATCATGAATATTTCATTTGTAGAATGAAAATCTTTATTTTATTCCTCCTTTGTGGATTAAAAATATATCAAATTAGTACATTAGAATTAAATAAATATGTAAACATATCTTTTTTGTATAAGACTGTTTTAAACGTCAACAAATCAAAACTATAGCCACATCAAATTTTTTCTGTATAAAAGAATTTAAAGTGCATGTCCCAGTTGTTGTCGTGATCCCGTCAGTTTCACTTGTATGACCCAAATTCTTAATTTTTCTTTAGAAACACTGTTGTCATTATGTTGTTACTGCCACAGAGCAAGGCATTCAACTTGCTTTTCAGGAAATAGTTTTCAAGGTCCTTTAGATACTAAATAGTTTCTTGTACTTTTAAAATACTAACTTTGGCAGACATGAGTGGAAACAAACAGGTCAATATGACACAGCCTAATAACATTATGCCTTGAACCTGCTTTATCATGGACAAATCTTACAACATCAAAAATATATATTTTTTTAAATAACATCCAAAATGTGTAAGCCATGAGGATAGTGTAACTGTATTTTTTCCTCATATCTCTTTTTACTGGGGAAAAGAGATATGAGGCAATCTCATGTTGATTCCCCAAAACGTTGGGGAATCAACATGATTCAGCTAATCATGAGAACATGATTAGCTGAAGTTATTTCAGCTAAAGAAAATCCGGAGGCAAATTGTTGCAGCTGTGAAGATTTTATAAATATCAGATGATGTGAAACGTCTTTTTAAAATGCTGTAAAAAACTTGTGTGAAGGACGAGGGCCAAAAATTAGAGTAGTGGAGGAATTAGAGAGAGGTCAGGAGTCTGGCTGCAGTGGGTATGAGAAAGCAGAGAAAGGGGCTGTGGATTCAGGGGCGAATCGAATAATGGAATTATAGAACCTTCTGGAGAATAGCATTGGGCACTTCCAGTGTCTCGTCTTTCACAAGGACAATGTCATAAGAGTCCATGTATTTGTCAAGGTGCTCTTCTACCTGAAGAAATAGAAAAAAAGAATTGTAAATAAAGCACATTACTCGATCAACACAAAGCACAAACGACCATTTCAATGCTTTTCTGGCAAATTTAAGACAGCTCTATTTCAAAAGCAAATCTTGTCAGATCAAATTTGGGTTATCCCACATTAAATACAGATACTTTACATCTTTGATTTCTTTCTTCCACTATAAAATTGGCAAAAATACAACAATAAGAACCAAAGACTTAAAACCCTGATTTAAAACCATACAAAAGGTGAAAAACAAAGTGTCAATTTTAAACGGAGGGTGTAATGTGAATAATCAAAGACAAATAAGGTAATTTCAACGTAAAGCAATGGAGGAAATAAATCTATTTTATTTTAACAATTTTTTTCTGACAAAATGGAGAAGAGAATACATTTCTGGCAAATCAAATGTTTTTCAAACAGTTTTTTCTACACAACACAAGATTTGTAGAAGTGATAAAAGTAAAATATTGTATTTTCACAAACTTTTCAAGAATGCACAGGAACTATTTCCTGGTCTAGGAAAGACAGATATTGTCTTAGCACTAGCTTTTGACACATAAATCAAGTCCAGAATTATAGGGAAATAGAATTGCTTAGAGAAAAAAAAAAGCACAGGAGACCTGAATTTTTTGAAAGATTAATGGCTTTACCTTGTCATTGAGGAAGCCGACCTTGAGCATGTTCTCCACATTGGGAACACCGTCGGCCATGGTGAGGTCTCCCATTGAGTCTCCCAGCAGGATAATGTTACTATAATCCCTGAGCTGCTTGAAGTAGTCAGTGTTCCTCAGTGCACCGTCGTGTTTGTTGTACACGTGGATCAGCTCACCTTTGAATCCCTTTAGCACCCCCTGCATGACAAAAAGGCCCATCACTTGTATTCAGAGTTGACAGAAATCAGATGATTTCTGAATGGCGACGGCACCAAGCTGTTTCGGTACATCAGCTGTTCATTCAGATTGCAACAGAGAGCTAAATTTTGGCAGGTGCCGCATATTTCACCTTTTCTCTCAAAGCATTTTGTATTTAATGAGGAGGGTACTTTCACAAAACATCAATTCACACCCACATTGGAGACATTTTGTTGAAATAATAGGGCATGAATTCATTCCAAGTAAACTTCCGTACCACCAGAAAGAATATATGACAGCAGAGTTTCTGTTTTTCATTCTTTTGAACTTTCAACCTCTCTCACTTTGATGAAATTGGAAATGTTGGCAGCATTTTGTAAAGCCCAGCATTACTGTAAAAGTCTATATTTTCTTGGATATACACACAGAGACTGACGTCTATTAGTGACGCTTACAGTGCTAATTTAAATAGTGAAACCCTGTTTTACAGCAACTGCTATCTCAAACATAATTTATGCTCTCACTATGCATAATTGCTGAGCGTGTACGGTAGCCTAGAAGGAAATATTTTTAACACAAGCAATTACAGTTTTTAAAGGGAAAACAAAACTGACTCCTTTACATTAAGAGGAGCCAGTTGAGGTGGCTCAAGCATCAGGTTAGGATGCCTCCTGCACACCTCCCTGGTGATGTGTTCTGGGCACATCCCACAAGGAGGAGGCCCCGGGGAAGACCCAGGACACACTGGAGGGACTTGACTGGCCTGGGAACACCTTGGGACTCCCCAGGAGTAGTTGGCCCAGGTGGCTGGGGAGAGGGATGTCTGGGCCTCTCTTCTTAGCCTACTATACCCGCAACCAGACCCCGGATAAGCGGAAGAAGATGAATGGATGGGTGAAAACTGGTAGAGACCAGTACTGGCTGGTCTAAGCTCTACAAAACTGGAGATTGGAAATTGACATAGATTTTTTTGTTTCTATTGTTTGCTCTTTTTGTACAGAAAACTGATTTTACCTCCACCAGTAACAGTTGTGTGTATGTATATGTATATATACATATAGATATTTCTATATACTCTGGTAGCCAAGCAACAACGTTTTGTTACCAAATGTGGAATGACAATAAAGTAAGTCTAAGTTTATAATTTGGGATTGGTGTATCCCTTCTTATGTTTAGCAGTTTAATGTGCCAGTAACGTAGAAAAAAGATGACTTACTTTGTCATCAAAGTCCATGAAGTTAGAGACGACCTTGATATTGGGGTGGTAAACGCCAGCCTGGCTGATGACTTCCTCCAGCACATCCCCCAGACCCGCAGAGAAAATGAAGACAGGCACGTTGTGCTGATGCAGGCGATCAAAGAACTGCTCATATCCTTCTCTGCAACAAAACAAGCAACCGGTTTATCCTGCTGTCCGACTAAGTAAACAAATCCACATAGAGGTCTCACACATTCACTCCATCTGATCCTCTGGAGTTACCTGAGGGCGAGGTCAGACTCCCTCACCACCTCCGGCAGTTTGTGCTTCTCTAACCGCTGCTCAACAAGCAGCGAGTGGGACTTAAAATACCTGGAAACAAACACTTCTTTAGAAAAGTCCAACTGTAGGAGCTTTGAAGGTCACAGGTCACATGATTTGTAGGCGCCTGAAGTACCATTCCACCATAAAAGGGTATTTCTCTTCCATACTCAGGTGAGGGTCAATCTCAATGGGATAATATTTATGCTTCAGCTGCAGCAGCTTCTGCCTGCACTCCTCTGTCACTAGTTTGCAGTTATCAATAACATCTATGCAGAGAAAAGATAATATCAATAATATAATATCTGTTCCCAGCCTGGTTCCAATGAAGGTGCAGCTTTTGTATGTATTAGTTCGAAATGTAATACTTACTGTGCAAAGTCGGACAGCGTTTTCCATTGACAGCAAATTTGCTTATTGTCATGTCGAAGTCTGTGATGACCTAAAATGTTCAAAAATCATTTTACTTATCAGAAGTTCGGAGAGGAGTTTGATAAAACAGGTATGAGAAGAGAAAACCGTGTCTATCCAAAGGCTCTAGGAACAATTCAGCAATGTTTCAAAGGGGAAGGTAGGTAAGTTGGAGCCAATATCAGGATTTGACGATGTACCTGGAGTTTGGAAGCTCCTCCTTTAATGAGGCCACAGATGATCTGCTCCACCCGCTCAGGGTCCTTCATGTGCACCGTGGGTTTCTCAAACTGAGGCATCTGGAGTTTAACACCGAAAAAAAGACATAAATGGGAATAAAATTTAGCAGAGCAAAGACTTTTGTCAAATAAAAGAGCAGTTGAAAAGAATCACCAAAAATAAAATCAAAAAACATAATAAAAATTGAATAAAATAAAACCCATAGGCAACCACATTCTATATAGAATATGCCTGATGGGAAAAATACAAAAAATAAACAAATGAATTAATAAATGTAGTGATTTAAATATATTGGGACCAGGACAAAAAAAAACCATTCCTTTAACAAAAAATAAATAAAAAATTAAGCTGCAGATGAGGAATCAGAGTAGTAATGTACTTGGACTAACTTGCAGCAACATTAACTGTGACCTACATTTCCTTTAAGAGGAGCGGTAGACAGCATAGAGACTTTTTGAATTCTTATATACAGGCTGCAGGAAATGAACATCATGTTCCTCATTTCAGACATGACACCAGAATAAATACAATGGGGTTCTTGGCTTTCTAAGAAATCTTGTGACTTTTGGATGCAGAAATGAGCAAAAGAAATCCTGCTGGTCTCAGTTTAGTTTGAGACCAGATATCCACTGCAAGCTAACTTATTTCTCAAAAGAATAAGTGCTTGTTGGCAAACTTAGATTTAGTTGCAATATAACTCTTAATTATTTAGTTAAGACTGCAGATATACCCAAAACAACCAACCCGCCCAATAACACAGCTTCAACTTATGCAATCAGAACTAGACTTTCTAACACCTCATATATCACTCTGATCCTCCAGACACGACACTCAGAACATGAGCTATAAATAAACATAAAGTTTTGGGGGTTTTTTTCCAACTAAGACGTCACGTAGAGAAGAAAAACAAGCAGAGAGTCAAAACAAAAAAGTAATTTTTTTGCCGAGAGTCAAATGCATTTGCAATACAACTCATCTAATTTTATGTTAGTTTACAGACTTATAAAAGTTGTAGTTTAAAAACTTCTTTAGAGGGCAGGCTTTGCTGTTGGATAGAGTTCAAAGCATCGCTTGTGGAAACATGACAAGTAATTACAGACAAATTGCCACTATTTTGCACTATTTTGTAATATTATATACATTTCTCTGCATTTTGTATATATTATCTTCTATGCAACATCGGATTTTAGCAATGTAGATTACCAAAGTAATGACTCCCTTTTAATTTTTTTGATACCAGTATCAGTACTCTAAGAAACAAGCACAGGCATTTCGGTAAGCAAACTAGCTGCATACAGGCACATACAAGCTTACCTCTGGTCTGTTGTCGTAGGAACAAGAGTGAAGAAAAGATTGTGTGTCTGCACAGGGTTTATATACCCACAGAAACAGGCGGGGAGAAAAGGAGGGTGGGGAATGTTGACCAAAACTGATTAGACAATGTAACCCCTCCCCACCCTACAGGCTCAAACACACAAACACACTGACACTTCTAGTTCACACACACAAAAAGTCCACAAATGCAGAGGATGACAAACAGATGTGGTAACGGGCCAGCAGTGTTAGGGTGATGTTTGTAATCCAGACTTTTTCCAGTAGTTTGACCTCTAACCTTTAAATTCAATTAGAGGGGGAAACCTTGCTTTCAGAAGTACGCCTGCTGAATATTCATATTTCTAACACACAATCTACTCCACACACTCACGCAATAAATAGCCTGAAGCCACATCAGAGGTCATAAGGGTTAAGTTACTGGGTCTGACATACACTGGTTCAGAAGGAGCGCATGCAGGGTTTCCTCCCACTTAAGGAAGGGCCTACAGGACCCAGAAACCCCTCGAGTCTTGCCGACTCCTGATTTTTGCAACTGAAGAAATGTTCCCTGATTTCAAAACCTTGTCTGAAGTGGTGCTTCGAATTCCAATCTCCAGTGTGCCAGCATAGTGACCATCCTCCAAATCAACATTAAAACCTTGAGATATTTGATTAAACAAAGGCAGGTATGCAATTCATCCAGACCAGGACTAAGTTGAGAGACTGTTAGTTCAGGCCATAGCAAGTGAATTGTTCATAGTTTATGTATACTCATTTTATTGCATTGTTTATATGTAATTATTAGAGCTTCAGTCAGTTTTTTTTATGTGCGAGGGACCAAAGTGTTTTTTTCTGTTCAGCTTAAATCATATAAAAATAAAATTTTAAAAATTGATGAGTAAAAATAGATTATGACTGAATTTTTGTGATACTTTAAAGAGTTTTGTCTTTCTGTTGCGGCTTTAATATGCAGAGATGCAGTGTCAGTGCATTTCTGGTTAAGTCTCAACATGTCTGGGAGACACAGATCATTGAACATGTTAAACTGTTTTATCTCAAGTAGCTGAGAGAACAGGCAAACGCCAGATCAGTAGAAGAACAAAGAGATGACTGAAGGAATGTACAAAATAAGTGTTTAGCTCTGCATTTTCAAATGACACATTATCTGATTTCTCATCCAAAAATTGTGTCCTACAGATTTCTGTGAACATGTGGCTATTTTTCAACTTGAACCTTGATCGCTTTCCACTATCAGTGTCTTGAAAAACAGTTTATCTTGTACTATAGGAAGAGGAATTATAAGTGACTAAAGTGCATACAAGTATTTTCAGTATGTGGAATTACAGGGGAATCCTGACACCTCTGGCAGACAAATTAAATCGTCAAACCTCAAATACAGCCAAAAACAAACCACTGTTTCTTCCTTGTGTTCAACTAACCAAACATGACACCTGCGAAAACGGCAACCTCTGTTTGCTCAGAGCCAACATAAGGGTGACTACAAAATAGTCGATTGTCTGGCACCAAAATTCTATCAGCAGCAACAATCTGGACTTTCGACTATGGAAAGAAAACAGTTATCAACCAGCATGGGGCTGGAGAGAATGGGGTCATTAGTGTCAAGAAATGCCAGGAGTATAAGAACGTACATTTTCGAACCACTAATGTTTTCTCTGTAGTTTGAAGTCCATGAGATGCAGTGACCAGAGTTGCTTTCTGAGTCTAAGAAAACAGAATAACAAAGTGTTGCTGCACATTGCCAGTCAGCTGGTTGAAGAAAGTCTTTCAACCAGCTAACTGGCCATCTCAAGGGCAAAACATATTTGCTTCTCTTTAAGGCACGACAAATTTAAATATTTTGAGATTTAACCATGGCCACAAACAGCAGTCAGTGTGAAAACTAAAGGAACCAAAATCTATTATATTAAGCTCATACTGTTGTAAACTGATATTCCGTGAGAAGAACTAAGCAGCCAACTGCAGACTAACTACATGAGCTGATAGATTGAGCTGCTATTAATTCACATAGCAGTAAACAAATGTTCTTTCTTTAGTAGTGGTACAAAAGTATAAGTATTGTTTATTTGCTAGTAGAAGTAAAATAATAATCTTACAAATTTAATCTTATCAAATTTCTTGATATGATACCTAGAGAGTCTTACAGTTGTCAACAATCAAGAGTTTAACAAAAATGTTGCGTTTTCTACAAGAAAATATTGAAATGATCTATGCAAAAATAATTTAGCGAATTCAAAAGAATCATTTAGTTGTGTTTTTTTAATGGTTATTTCTGCTCAATCTGCTTGGTTTTTAAAGCAAAAACATACCTTCAAATATTGGCAAAGACAACATCACAAACATTACTAAAGGTTACACTGACAATCAAGAAGTACTGTGGGTGTCAATAACCATGTGACTTCAAAAGACCAGGGCGCCTATAGAATGAGGTTCAAACATTGCTTGCCATGGGAGATGGATCTATTGGTTGAAGAAATGCTTAACTGAACAAAAGATTTTACAAACTTGATTGAAAACTAACCTGGTTGTCACAGCAAGAAACCTTAAAATGGTGCTAATAAACCGAAATGACTTCAAAAGCACTGAAGGCGACTGATCAATTCGTGTAAAAAAAAAACAAAAAAACTTGCCGCCTCAGTCCTGGAACAAAATCTGATAAATGGCTGTCAAACCAAAGGTTAGAGTGTGTCAGACTGCTGTGGACACAACCTGAGGGATGACTAACCTCAGGACTGTGGCTTTAATCAGATCCACCTTTGACATACAACTGTGCGTTTGCTGATAGGGCTGCAAATTTTGCTGTCCACACTTTTTCTTCTAAAAGCGCTACATCATCAAATAATGCTGCTGCAGCATCTGCATTTTACTACTATTCGCAGCATCGAGCGGTAATCTCACTAAAAAGCTTAAAGCTCTAAAAATGGATTCTCTTGACACCCTAAAATAAGAGATGCATTTTTTTCTCCTTTCTTTTAAACATATATATGCAATGTTTTTACAAAATAGGAAGACAAGGTCTCTTGCTCGGGGACACAGACTGAGTGAAGAAACTGATTCTGTGGAAGCCGTTTTTTGCAAAGGAAAAAGTCTAAACAGTTTGTGTGCAGAATGTGTGGGGTCTGCAGAGATTTTGGCCAGCAACACTTCTGACAACATATTTTAAGTGACTTGCATTCACACACTGCGCACCAGTTACACAGTTATATTTAATACATTTGAATATGCGTTCAGATGAGATAAGGTTTGTCAAGATAAAGATAAGTTTTGAAGATAAAAAACTTTTATGTAGACACTAAACAACCTTTTTGATTAAGCTCACAATTCTGTATTATTTTTTTTAATGGGCTGATGTAATATTCTCTTTTTAAATGTCATGTTTCCATTATCTACAAGTGAAAAATCCTCATAATTAACAGAAACAAAGGCTTCCACACTATGTGATGTGTTTCACTTAATTATGAAGTTCCTATAGCAAATGGGATTTTCAGTAATACTCAAATTTATTGACTGGGTTTGTTTTTAGCCAGTTGGACACATTTAGCTCTTTATCAATACACCTGATATAGATTTTAGTGACCAAAACACAATGACTCACAGGTTAGTTGGCAAAATAAAAGAGTTGAAAAGTTGCAGTTTATTTGAAACTGACGTCACTGTATAACAATTTCTTATGTTATGGTGCAGCCCTATATTACTTCTACTACTGATACAACTTTTGCAACAATACATATTGATAAAACTGTCTTGCATTTTCAATTATTACTTGAGCACAAAAGATATTTATCAGTAATATCAATTATGTCTCCATCTATCTTCCAGTCAAGTTATGTTCCCATAACTCTCTAAATTAATTGTTTAGCCCCATTCTGTGTCTTGCCCTAGTTATAAAATTAACATTAAATAAATATTCTACAGAACTGATCAGTCAAGTACGTGTGACGTCAGCATTCCGGTAAATATATAATTATGATGAAATATGCTTAGCTGTGCCCACATTGCGATAATGAAACCCGCATGTTTCTAATGATAAAGCATTCTGGAGAAAATATTTTGGTGAATCTGCAGGGAAGCTAAACCCACCCCTTTGAAGCTTCAAATTATAAAAACAAGCAGCATTACTCAAATCCTTATTAACTCATAGAAAACTAAATCATGCTTGCCAAAAATGACAAGAAGTACTTTTCAAATTCTCTTTGTCAGATCCGACTTTTGTGCGCGTGTTCATATTAGAAAGGTTTTTATGAACAATAGGAGAAACAAATAGCAAAGAGATTTTGAATTGGGGCCTGCCCATAGCAATGCATGGAGGCAGTGACTGACTTGTAAAACAAGTCAGACACTGCCTCCATGCATTGC
>CAEGAE010093879.1:0-11213 GCA_903067095.1 Girardinus metallicus | reverse complement strand
TCTATCTATCTATCTATCTATCTATCTATCTATCTATCTATCTATCTATCTATCTATCTATCTATCTATCTATCTATATATATATATATATATAGTTTATATAAAAAAAAAGATAGATTACAAAATGAATTACAGTATTACACCGCAGTGTTTCTGGAGTGTTTCTGGGACACCCATAAACCTGACGCACGATGGATTACTTCTCTCGGCTCACTGGGGATTCATTTTTGCTTCATGAATGATTTGATTGGACACTGGAAAAGACTATTATTGTGTTCAACTTGTGCTAAAAGGAATTAGCCTATCAGTGAAGCTATTCAAACTTAAAATAGCATCTGAAAGCTTAACGTGTAGCAGCTAACACTGACGTCAGCGTTTACAGTCCACATTTCTCAAGACGTTCCATGAATGGTCAGCATTTGCCGAAACTCTGGAAAGATGAATGGATAGAATAACATATGGATCCAATCTGATGGTTGAAGAACCCGAAGAACAGCCCAAAACAGTAAATATCTTTGTTGTAGAGCTATATTTATTTCTTCTATGATTTAGCAGCAAAAAGGTTCTTTGAACTGTCGATGTATAGTTTTTGATTAAAATGTGATTAATTAATTACATACCCAGCAATGAACTCAATTAAAAATTTTAAATCTCCAAAAAAATTCTTAATCTTCTATGCAATTTTATTCTTGATCAATGATATTTTGATTACATGAAAATTATTTTTTCATTTAAATGAATTTTAGTGGATGACTGAATCAAACAATAGACAAGGCATGAATATTGTAAAGCAGAGTTCTAATAATCTTTGAAATCTTTTAAGTTCAAAACAGTTGGAGAAAAAGCCTTGCCAAAACTGCACAGGCCAAAAAATTAAAGTGGACTGCAAAAACTATATATAACATAAAGTACAATTTCTCCTTCTTTACTTTTCTGAAATTTAACCAGATGCATAAATAGTCATTCGACAGAGCACCGAGGAGTCCCAGCAACCAGTAGAGTGGAGAAGGACAGCAGGCGAAACCAGAATTATCAGTGCATGTATTTATGCCACATACATTGTCAAGTCAAATACTATCATAATTAAGAAAAGTAAAGAATAATCATCGCTCACTGACACCACTGAGAACCAAAATATGAAATTAGATTGGAGAAATATTTCCTGATTTTAACCTTTAGCTGAAGTGGCGCTTGTAATTACAGATTCCAAAACATCATGAAAACCATGAGACACTTGGTTACACACACACACACTGTGCAATTCAGGTCCATACACACCAGGAGGAAGTTGTGAGACAGCCGGTGAATCATTTATAATTCAAGTGCAGTCGTTTAATTCTATTGTTTATTTGCAGTTACTGAGGCCAGTCAGTGGAATTAGTCACTGTGGATGTCTAATGGTACCGTGTGGATTCTCTGTTCAGTGTGTTGAATATTAATTCAACCAAATGAAAATTAAAAGCACTTGAAAAAATGTCATTATTTATCATTTAAAAAATTGATGGATAAAAATAGATTATGACAAGACATTATTGACCCAATACAAATGACCAGTATGAGTGTGTCGCTCACACTCATACTGGTTCCTGCTTCCTGTTAAGAAGAAGTAGTTCCTGTCACCACATGCTCACTCTGGAGGAAGGATTGCTGTCAATGACTCAATGTGAGTGTCTCAGCTTCCTTCCACTGACCAAATGTTTGCATTATTAACTAAATTATTCTGTCATCTGTTGCATTCACAGTCAGATTAGTGTGACTGATTCTAATCACGGTGGTATGAATTTGATTTATTGTGTATTTCTGTATAATTGGAAGTAAATTGAACCCATTTTTTTCTGTGAATTAGTGCTACTTCAGTAAACTGATCTGAATCAAACCAGATTTTCTCTTTGCCCCAATTTTTGCTCCCCTCATTACATGAAGTCAAATAACTCTTAGCTCTTCATTATTTCCGTGTTGTGAGAGCTTGAATGTTAAATAATCCCTCTCTGTGAAATGTGTTTGCGGAGTAAAGCTGTTTGTAATTTGGTGTGCTTCGGATGAACTTTGACTGTTTCCTTTGACTGTGACTGCTGGATGTGAGTGGTGCTCCTGCAGACAACACACTTGTAAACTGAACCAAGTGTCAGCTACAGGGAGAACGAGGTGCACTGACTGGGAGTAATATTCCTCTAATCCTCTCTGGCTATGCCCACCAGTTCACACTCAGATTACCAAAGCTCTCTGCTCAACACAAACCAAATAAACTGATACCCTGAAGAGCTTCAGGAAAGGCCTCTCTTCCTCTTTTCAAGACCCCCCGTCCACACACACTCTCTCCTTTTTGTCCTGCTTCTGGCAATCTGTTAATTTGTCAGGTTTAACTCAATCATGTGATTTATAATTCCTTTGAATTTCTTTTTCATTTAAATTAAAGTCAGTGTTGGATTTAAAGCACACTTGTCCCGCCATTATCTGCAGCAGAAGAGCAGCTTTGTCCTAATTTGCCAAGTGGCATCGTTGTGTTAAATTGCCTGTGTGCAGCGACAGACTTTGCTTCAGGTTCTTTGCCATCTGTTGGTCATGTGGAGCATGTGGGCACAGCTTTACATGTCACTGGTTTTCTGACTTGGAGAACGAGATACAGTAGAAGCACACAGAGGACAAAGAGAGGACGGCGTAGGATAACCGACAACTTTTATGCACGTTACTGTTGAAACTATTTAATGTAGTTTAGTGAAAAGAGAGCACAGGAAAAACGGAAAAGCTACCAGACTGTCAGTGTCCAAATCATCTACTGGGATAAAGTGTGAATAGCTGGACTCACTGATGACCTTCTCTTCTCCGGCTTAAAAGTTTCAAAAATCCACAATGCAAAACAAAAAAAGAAAAGAAAAAGAAAAAAAAAGAAATGACACAATACAGAACAATATTTAAATTGTTTTGGTGTAAACTATATATGCCCAGACACAAAGCCTCATTTTTTAAAACAAAGCAGTTTCTCTGAGGAACGAAAGAGGCTTTTTATGGTGGCAGTGGGGCTAAAAGAAGAAAAGGGTTACTGCAGTAGATGGAAAAAATGTGAGCCTTCGCAGTGTTTACAGGTTGAATAAATCACAGGGGAAACCAGCTGCGGCTGCCGCTCTGCTAGCAGTGGGCAGAGGTCCGTCTTCTCTTAGCTCCAGGGCCGCTCTCTGGCCCGGGCCGAGCGCAGTCAGAGGGGCTCTTGCAGCATTCGGCTGGGGAAGTGTTGGAGGTGTGTAATGCTGCGATGCTTCTCTCAGAACAATGGCAGCAGCATGGGTTCAGTAACAGGATCAGAGCCAGAGTCTCTAGCATTTAAAGATTCTTTCTGCAGCGCTTCAAATAAGCCGAGGTCAGTTTATCCACCAACTGGAGTAGACAGAATATCTACTGTGGATCCAGTTTTTCTCTGAAAATTTAATGCAAGGCAGGAAGTGGGCAAGGAGGCCTGTTTTGTTAACTGTGACACTCCAACTCTTCCTCCAGGAAACTGAAATTGGGTTAATGCAGTGCATTCTGGGATTAATAGTTTCTATTCCAGTCTCTTTTTTTCTCTGTATTTATTTCAGTTCTTCATGGCTGGTTCCAACAGTTTCCAACAGGAATTTGTAGCTGTGGCTTTTTTACAGTCATGGTACCTCGGCCCACGGCAGGCATAGATGCTGCTGCTGCTCTGCAGATTATTCCTACATTGGTAGATAATCGTGCTACATCTCTTCTCTCACTGCTGTTTTTCAAGCGCATACGGACTGCAAAATTGTTATAAAAAGATCCACGGGAGTTTGTTGACTAAAGTTTTAACTAAACTTTTCCTATTCTTTCACAAATCTCAGTCCAATTTTTAAAGTAGTATGAAAGTTTATGTCATTAGTTTTAAGCTGTTTTTTATTTTTGTTTTATTGTACCAATTTAGCTGACTTCCTGTGACAGCTCGCAGTTTGCAGTGACATGTTGTGGATGCGTTATCACACTATTGTCTGACCATCTCTGCCCATCAGCTGAGAGTGGGCTGTCCTGTTTCAGTCAGAGGGCCAGAACCTCTCTGATTATTTATTAATTATCATAGAACGTCATTCTATTGGCCCTGTCAGCAAATCACATCATTCACTCCTGAAGATGTTAAGCTGTTGGGCACATTGAACCGTCGCTCTCACAGGATTTCAGACAGCTGCTACTCCTGGAAAGATTGGCAGCTGTCTTAAATGTTTTTTAATTGTCCACAATCTTTCTCACTGGAGAGTGACGGACTTCAATATTCATGAATAGTTTTATTAGCCTTCCCAGCTTGAGGAGCATCACCAGATGCTTCTCCAGTGTTTGTGTTAAAACATCGGCCAGCTGCCCAAACGCCTGCTTGACAGAGGTGAAATATGTTAAGTGAAATATCCCCTAAGACGAATTTGGTGTGTTTTTTGCACCATTAAGGTTAGATTTACATCACTTTGGAGCCTGGCAATGACTGGAGCATTTTATTACACCCTGATATGTCAAACATCTGAAATAAAAGATGGTCCACATCCTTTTGACTATCAAATATGCACAACAAAAGCCAGTGTCTGCAGTGGATGACCACGCAGCTGGTGTTCCAGTGGATTGACCAATCAGGATGGATGCTTTCTCTAGGCTTTCCCCACATTCAGCCTGGCCTCCGGCAGGGACTGTGTACTTTCCTGTCCGACCCCACCAGAAGGTTCATCCAGAGGCTACGAGTTCAAGAACTGCTGCAGCCACACATTTTTCTCTGCCTGCTCCAAAAAAAAAAAAAAAAAAGCCAGACTAGTTGCTCATGCTTGTCTGTCACCAGTCTTTCTTTGTCTGATACAGCTTTCTCTGTGTGTTAACATGCAGTGAAGTCAACTCAAAGTTTAATCACCCAGAAAATGGAAAAAGGCTCCCTTCACCTGATATAGCCCATACAAGTACCCAATGACCATACACACACACACACACACACATGCATACGCATGTCCACGCATGCACACAAGGTGCTGCGACACACTTGTGTGACCCATCTGTCTGCGGGTGGCCATGGTGCCTTTTAGAGGCAGCCATCAGCTTCAAATAGGCAGCCTGTCTCTATTGTTGCCCTGCCTCTCGTCAGTGTGGAACCACCCAGCCATTACAAATGCACCAGAGGAATATCAGCAGCCAAAAGTATTTTTCCTCTAGATGTATGTTAAAGTGCCTGCACCACCTGGTGAAGGCTAATGCATATTGCTGATGTGTGGTGTAGGCCATTCATCATCACCACCATATGTTCACACCCTGTTACTTTTACATGTCTGGAAGGAGACAAACTTTGGATCTGAGTTTGTAAAGAGCTTACACTTTTCTATCTTCTGCTTGGCCTAAACGTTGATCAGACAATAGCGTAACAAGAGGAAATGTGTGACTGCAAAACAAGTTGTGCCTTTTGAGACCATTTGTATGTGCATTAACCTGCACTTATCCCAATTTCCTTTTTAAAACGTACTTGCAAAATGGCTTGATAATTACACATTTGTCTTTTCATATGGTGGTATGTAGGGTTAGCTTTGGCTTGGGTTCCAAGTGAAGTCTCTGATTTGATTTTTGTTTCATTTTCTTATTATATGGGACTGCAGGACTGTAGGACAATTACACTGAAATTGTCCTACAGGACTACACAAGTAGTTGTATACTTTTGGGATACACAAAAGTTTTTGATTATTTTGGGTAAACTTATTGTTTTTAAGTCTTTGTTCAGCATTTTAAAGGTGATTTACAGTTACTAAGCAAAAGCTGGTAACTGTTCGAACACAACGACCATCAGCTGGGGCAGATGGTTGTCAAACACGATCCTAGCATACGCCTCTGAGTGATCGATGTGGTGCAGGATGAAGTGTAGTCCAGTACTGACTGCATCAGCTGCTCACCTGTTCTACGGGGGGGTCCAGCAGGGGAGCTGTGGTGTCTGATACTTTAACATCAGTCGCTGAAAGGATCTCATGACCACAGCTGTCAGAGCACCAGGCCTGTAGGCTTTTAATCCAGTTATTCTGTGTTTCTTGGTCTGGAACACTTCAGGTTTACAAGAAGGAACCTCTGACAGCTCCAGAGCAAAGTTGACGATCTGAGTGAAAGTTTGGTGTCAGCTGGTCAACGTAGACTCTCAGATGCTAGAGGGATGTACATCAGTTCCTCGAGCTATCCCGATCCTCTGACGCAGAAAGAGCCTACTTGCAGATTTTAGTGAAGGCAGGACCAAACAGGGCTGGTGTGAATGCATCCTGATTGTTTAGTTCTGGGAGTTTATGTGAATTCTTGCCTCAATTTCCTGTTCTTAACTGACGCAATTTGCACCTGGTATGGTATTCAGCTTAAAGGCCCCGAAATGAAGTCAGAGATGTTATTGTGCATAGCCTGGCGGTTATTTGATATGCTAGTTGAATAATTGCCTTTCTACCATTGGGAACAAGTTCATCCGTTCTCTTCTGTTCTCTGACATCAACAAGGTGTTTTGGACCATTTCACTCATGTGTTTTAGCTAGCTGAACATTGTTAGGCAGTGTTCACTTGAGTAGACTTTAGCTGTTTTTGGTTATTACAAAGCATCAAATGGGTTATTATTAAAAGTAACATTGTTGCTAATCATTTAATCCTGGCATGCACGGCCCATATGTGACAGTAAACTGTCACATATGTCACATATCAGTCTGTTTTCATCTGAATGTCACAGAACAGTTTTTGAAACAATGTATTATGCCCATTATTTAATTCTGACGATATTTATTCTCAGGTTTGTATCACTTTGAAGTCAGACCAGCAAATTTGTGAAACTCTTATCTCCACTGTGTGAGTTTTCTGAAAGTCTGCTAAAACACTTAGCTTTTTCTGCAACTGCTTCAGATGCAAAGCATTTTGAAATTCTTTGTTGATGAAATTTGCTATACATATAAATTTGGTTGATTGATACTCTTTATGTCATGTCTGTTTACACTCAGGAACTATATGCTGACATCTGTTCACATAAAAATGTAAAGAAAACTTTCACAAAGAGATTTTGATGAAAACAACAATAGAATTAGTGCTCAGTCATAGGATGTTCCTGCTAAAGTAGTTCCAGCATTCAACCAGAGCTCCTGCTAGAGCCTGATTGTATTAAAGCTGCTGTATGTAACTTTGCTAAGAAATATATATTTTGTTCCATATTTTTGTTAAACTGACATTATGACAGTATGGCATGAGACCGGTAATCTGTGAAAAGATTACCGGTCTCAAGATTCTTCAGTCCTGTCTGAAAAAACGCACCGCTCCCAGTTAAAAACAATCAGAGGCAGGAGGAAGGTCGTAGTGTCATCAGTCACGCTTGTATAACTTCTGCTTAAGGCAAAGAAACAGCTTACTGTCCCAGGAAATCTGTTTATCCACCATCATCAGTTGCTATTTTGTCAAGCCTAAGTATTTGTTTGGAAGACGCTGTAGCATAGCAAAGAGTAAGAAAGAGAGGAGCTGGGTTGCACAAGCTTGACTGACAGCGCTAAGACCCTCCTCCTAGCTCTGATTGGATGCTTCTAGTTAGCACTGGGAGGAGAATCTTGACATTTGATTTGCTTGACACAGTGACAGTTTTAACAAATACTCTCTAACTAAGTGATACTTTGGGTCAGGGTAGTTTGAAGAAATATTCCTTACATATGATCGAATCAACAATAAGAAAGTTATTTATTCAGATGTGGTGGCATGTAGGAGATATTTATATGTCCATATACGAAATCATGTGTTCCTGAGATGCCCACTAGTACTGTTTCTGAGATAAAATAACTTGAAAGCTACAAGTTGGTTTTGGTGCTTAGACTATTCCGAGTCACATAACTACACTTCAGTGGAGTGGAACTACTGAGACAGGAGAAAGCGTAACGGCCTTTTTTATGTCTTCACATAAAAAGTACAATTTACCGAGACAAGAGCACACTGGAGCAATGTAGTCAATCCACAGATGAACTGCAAAGTTGTCCTAACAAGTGCTGCACAACACATTTTCTAAAATATCGCACAGAGAATTTATTTTTCATGCCATTTGTGTTGTGTGAAGAGAAAACAATTTTGTCAATAAAGTTTTGTTTTGCCTTCAGGTTGAAAATGAAAAGGTCCATTTTTGGTTTCTAGAACCCTAACTGAGTTATTTAGTCATTTGAGGAGCGGCCTTTTCATCCTCCCCTCTTTTGCTCTCCCTGCAGCCATCGAAACGCAGAGCACCAGTTCTGAGGAGTTGGTCCCCAGTCCGCCATCGCCGCCGCCTCCGCCCAGAGTCTACAAGCCCTGCTTCGTCTGCCAGGACAAATCCTCTGGATATCACTATGGAGTCAGTGCATGTGAGGGCTGCAAGGTAGGACCGGCCTGCTGCATCACACACATCAACAAGCTGCATGTGCTCAAAGCATCTGTTGTCTTTTCTTTACCACACTGAGATAACATAGACATGAAGAGCTGTAGAGTTGTTGTTTCATTTTAACCCAAATAGTTTTGTGAAAGCTGCTCATACTGCCAGTGAGGGTTGTAAATTACCCTCAGAAATATGTGTGTGTGCGTGTGTGTGTGGCTTTTAGCGTTTTTTATTTTGTAAGGCTTATATTTCCCACAAATACTCTGTTGTAAGGACCAATGAAGTCCAGACTCCATAAGAAGTCCTGATGTTATCCCCTCATCAAAAACACACCTTGAGGAATCCTTGAGTTTTCCATGGCAACCATTCAGGATTGCATAAGCACTTCCTCTCACAAAGTCCCGCCTATTTCCACAAAGCTCCTCTTCAGAACTGCATTCCACCTCACAGATCAGCCCTCCCCTGCCGTATCCACTCAGCTCCTTCAGACTAGCCAGCAGAACATCTGCTGAGCTCATAATACTTCTCTGTGCAACACTCCAAAGAAGAGTTATAAATGGCATAACAGATGAGCATTGTTGTGTGTTTGATGACCACAAACCAGCATTCTCAGTTTAAGTCTGACTCGGCCTGCAATCTACCACATCTCTCAAATAACATGAGATTTAACCTTTAAAAAAACGCATATAATTATTACTTTTGATCCTAACAATTAAACTTTTAACTAAACACAGATATTTGAATTACATGTGAATTATATGTAGAATGAATAAAACTTTCTGAAATGTGCAGGCATAAGACCGGGTCTTTATTAACAAATCTGTTAACGTGGTTCTTATTTTGAGAGAAGGCTTGCCATATTATAGCTCAGCTTTAATTGTGCTGAATTTTATTGCCATTTTTGTGCATCAGCAAAAGAAACAAACAAGCAAAAAAACTTTTAAATGTGAGCCAGAAAATCTGATTATTTTTGATACTTTAGTTCCACCCCTCACTGCAGTTCCTTCACAGCATTTACCAATTTACTCCTACTTTCAGTAGCTGTTGCTAGGAAACTGTTTATTTAAACATCCCCTTAAAAAAATATTCATACAACTCAGAGGTCGCTCTAGACTTTTTTGTTGTCCATCATCTTGACCGACAGCATTAAAAGAAATCGGTCATATACTATTTGTACCCCTCAAATTATAATGACATTAACATCGGCTATTTAGTCACATTTTTATGTGGTTTAGTTTAAACCAGATCCCATCACACATAAATCAGATTTAACTTTTTCTCCGTAGTGACACAAACTACTGACTGTAGTTCATGTGTTAACTTATAACAAATAAGTTAACATAACTAAGTTAGAATAAATTAAATTAAGTGACTCCACTTAAATTACAGTCACTTCACCTGCTGCGGTCTGAACACACAGCCTCACAAATTCCTCCTGGTCACAGAGAAATCTGCGCTGGTTCATCAGTCTGTTGGTTCTGTGTGATCCAAACCGATCAATTGAACTCTGCGCATTTTTTACCCTGTGTGCGGTCCGCTGCGCTTTTATGATGATCTTTTTGAGGGTTTCGCTTCCCAGAAACGGACAAATGTTACGTCTGCCGCGCTCCTCCAGAACTCCTCTCTCCTTCTGGGCGCAGGAGGTAATGTGAACAAACAAGGCTCCCTTTATTGAAACCGCAGAGTGAGTTAAGTTTAATTCTTTGCAGCGGTGGAGCCGCGTCCGCATTGGTTGTGCAGCCGCAGCGCACTGCGCACGTTACGGTCTAATTAACTTCTGCACCGTTGTTTATTTCCTCCAGACAAACTGCTGGCTCCTAGAATATAAATGGATTAACACAACATTGAAAACTCTTTAGTTTTCTCTGGTCTGTAATGGAGACTTGAATTAAACGCGCTATTTCAACCAAAGGCTTGAAATGCCCTTCTGAACCAGACGCGCTCCAAAGCGTCCGGTCCATAACTCTTCAACACGCGGTCAGCTCCGGTCAGAAAGACGTATTTAGATTAGTGTCTATGAAATGATATTCAGAAAGGATTTTTTTTATTAATTGATAGTTGCCTCTCCGACCTCTGATATAATTTGACCTTGTCCCATTTGGTCACATTACAAAAACAACATCACATTTTATTGTTTTTTTTTTTTTTTTTTTGTAACTGACCAACACCACAGTGCTGGTTCTGTTGGACCTCAATGCAGCTTTTGACACTGTTGACCATGACATCTTACTGAATCGACTGGAGAGTTGGGTTGGACTCTCCAGTCCGGTGTTCAGCTGGTTTGAATCTTACATGAAGAACAGGGATTTCTTTGTTTCAATTGGAAACTTCTCATGATCGATGTCAAAGAGGTCAAAGGTCACATGTGGGGTACCCCAAGGTTCAATCCTAGGACCACTCTTATGCAATATTTATATATCCCACTGGCTCAGGTTATAACAAGAAATAATATTAGCCGCCATAACTATGTGGATGATACACAGCTCTACATCACAATGTCACCAGGTGACCTTTGACCCCATCCAGTCACTAAATAAATGTTTAGAACAGATCAATGTGTGGAAGTGCGAAAACTTTCTCCAGTTGAACAGAAACAAAACTGAAGTTATTATTTTTGGATCTAAAGAGGAGCGATCTAGAGTCAATGCACAACTTCAGTCATTACAACTAAAACCTAGCGATCAGGCCCGGAACCTGGGAGTAGTGATGGACTCTGACCTGAATCTTCAGAACCACATAAAGACAGTTACAAAGTCGACCTGAAGAACATCTCCAGGATTAGAGGACTTATGTCTCAGCGAGATCTAGAGAAACTCATCCATGCGTTTATCTTTAGTCGCATTGATTACTGCAACAGCGTCTTCAC